>CANYCX012670978.1:0-12051 GCA_948193385.1 Breynia disticha f. nivosa
ATTAATCAACATTGATTTAAACCTTATTCAACACCTAAACATACCTCATATCATCCTTTATAATTTCATTTGAAAATATAACATTCGTTACTTTAGTTTTCAACCACCTTCACCCAACTTCCTCCGCTCATGCAAGGAATCCAATATCACACACACATTTCATTTCTAATCAAAATCATTATTTTCAATTTAAATTGGACTAATTTTTGGGGCGTTACAGGTGAAACACAATCATCTTATCTATCAACAAGCTAGTTTTAGTTCATTGTAATTCCCACTGTCAATTAACAATAAAGGATGTTTAGATGTTATCCTTTAGTTCATATGTTTTACAGTTTAGTGCCTTAAATTGATAATTGAACTGAACTAGCATCATGGATCATTCAATCTTTTCTCTGTGCACAAGAATCAAGAAAGAAATAATGTGTTTGTCTCATTTTTATCATCTAGTTATGATGATAAGCAAGCTTCTTTAAGGCAACTGAATTGGACTTAGGGCTCACACTAACAAACAATTTTAACAAACATCAAAATGAACTGTTATAATGGTACTATTATACAATTTAAAATATATACTTTTACTTAACACAAAATTATCTGTTGTAATGTTATTTTTTGTTGAAACAAATCAATATGATGGTACTATTTGCAGGAAATCTTGGATGAGCTTAATGATTTGAAAGATTAAAATAGGTTAAATGTATTATTATAATATTCATTCACCAAATATTTTTAATTTTATTTAATCAAAAAATTTTGAAAAAAATATGTAAAATTTTGACTATTGTAATATTGTTTTAAGAAGGATGTATGAAAGATTAGTTTTTTCAAAGTTTTACATTTTTTTTAATTTTTTTATTTTAGAAAATTTAAGGGCATTTTAATTATTTCAAGAATAAAATATTAGTGGCTATGTCATATTGAATTTGAAAGAATAATTTATCTGCCTGTGACGTTGGAATTTTGAATAAATATAACTATGTTACGAGGCGTAATTATAGTTTATTTGATAAGAGGATTAAAATAGAAGTATTTCTTTAGGTCAGAAAATAAAATGAATTTTTTAGCATAAATGTACCTATTCACCAAATGCTACCTGAACCTCTATATATATAACAATACTCCCATCACATTTGACACACCAAAATTATATTAATAAATGTGAAAAATCTAGAAAGAGAATCCTATATTTTCCCTCTCCTAGATTAGGTAGATAGGTGAGAAATACCTGAGTTTTTTTAGTGCAAAACATTGCTCAATCTCGATGCAAAGCATATGTGGATATTTATGATGCTTAGATCCATTTTATTTATTTTTTGATTAAATTTACATTAAAAATCCAAATAAATTTTCCACGTTAATAGTCAATTCATGGCAAAAAATGAATTTGGACATATTTAAAATATAAACATGCATATACGTGTATATGTACATATACACTATGTGTATATATGTAGTCTCGTTTACAAAGGTAGCAGTTGTTTGTATGCTAAAAGCAAAGTGCAATAGCTGTTTACATTTTACTAAAATACCTTCATAAGGATTAGAAAAACTTGTTTCCAAAATTTCATCATATGTGTAAGTAAAGTAAACAACAAAAAACCCAATTAAAATAAAAAGGAAGGATGCACAACCTGTTCGCGAACAGTCATAAAGGAAAGAGTGACTTCTAAAAGAATGATCCACTCAACAACTTCATCAATCTATTACACATTTACAACAAAATAACATGAGTGAAAAGACTTAGTAAGTGTCTATGTCAATACACTTACCCATATATGTATAGCTTAATGCACTTGTTCATTGAATCCTTTCCAACAATACAATTATGTGTTTAGACGTTCTCCCATCGTAATTTGTTTCACTTTACGTATTCATACTATAGGTTTCTAACATATCTCATTTACTCCATTTTGTCCCCACTTAAACGTAACTATTTTGTGTTTAATTTGGGGTAATACAACCTCTTTGAATGAGCATTTCCAAACACATGCACCATATACGGGCTAGGCACGGGGCATGCATCTAGCCATGCAAGTCAACTAGAACATTATTGCATGAGGTAGTTTTGAGGATTCGACACAGCCCATGTAAGGGTTCTTAGAATTAAATAATATGGTAAATAGGATTAAAATAAAAATAAATCTAAATGAAAAGGGCTAAATCTTAGAACACAGTGGATGAGAACATGCACAAGCACGGTCGTGCCATGGGGCATGCTCATGTTTATTGGAAATGATTAGCATGAGTTGGTAGCACGAGCTGTGCTTGGATCGTGCCAAGAAAGCAGGACACGACATCAAGCATGGGCCATACTGAGGTGTTAGCGTAAGAGCTAGCCCAATACATTGTTTGTAGCTTTTATTATTCAGTAATAAGATTAGGAGGCATTATTTTATCACTTCATGTATTGACCTGTGGTATGTGTTTGATAAAATATCCAAGAATGTTAATTAAGTGCTTGATGTATCAAGGTTGAGGACCCTGATAGTAGAACATAGAAGTTATGAGATTGACATTATACAATGTAAGGACATTGTATTTGGAGAGCGATCACCATTTGCAATGTCAAATATTATCCCTAGACTAAAAATCAATGTCTCTTATTGTGATTTTTAGTTTACTTTGACATATGCCTAACGTGATCGTAAAAGATTGAGAAGTATGGGTATGATTGGGTACTCTAAGAATCACTAGCGAGATCATGAGTGAAGTGAAAGGACTGAATCTCTCATGAAAATGAGAGAAGATATCACTGGCCGCTTAATAGACAAGATTAGGAAGATTATAACCTCACCCGAATGAAATGATTTGGTCATTTATTCGAACTCATTAATTTTTTCATAGAGATCACGAAAGTGATTTAGCACAAAATAAACGTGTTTGGGATATGATTTATGCTAATTATGATATCAGAGGTTAAGGGATGAATTTGAATTGTAGTAGGGTTGTTGACACCGCTCGTCAATTATTTAATTTTGGATGATCATAGTGCCTATGGTTTATGAATTATTAAATTCATTACCATTATTAAATAGTCCTACAGATTGCACATGGATGACAGAAAATGAAAAAGGGTATTTTCAATTTTTCACCTTAAGTGGCTATTAGGTTGAATTGGGCATTTGTGGCAATTTTGGTAATTGGGCCCAATATGCATGTGGAATATTATTTATTATTTCTTACATGATTTTAAGATAAAGACTATTTATAAAATATGATGTCTTAACTAAAAATATATAAGAAGATAAAAAGGAGAAAATTTAGGAAGTTTGTTTTAAGTTAAGATAAGATTAATGTGAGATAAATTAAAAGAAAAATTATTTTAATATCCACATTAAAGTCACGGTACTGAGGTTGTTTTTAAATGAATTTTATTTTAATTAAACACTTAAGAAAGTCCTAATGGCATTAGGATTATTGGTTAAGAGGTTTAATAGACTAAAACTCTTATTTATAAAAGAACCAAAACCCTAGTCTTCTTTCATAAGAGTGCTGCCCTTTTCAAACACCATTTCTTGTCATGAGTCTCCTAAAAAATTCCAAGAAATTGAGTCGTCGCCCTTTTCAAACACCATTTCTTGTCACGAATCTCCTCAAAAATTCCAAGAAATTGAGTTTTTAGGTTTTCTCCAAGAGTGACGTGAGACTAAGAGACTAATCATACCATTTTATCATCGCAGTGTCCTATATTTCACGAGAATCTCATCCGTTTGACAAGAAATAAGGCGAATAAAAAATCTCCTTAGTGCGAGTACACTTTCTGCTAATTTGTGTTAATTTTGTAAAGGAACTGCATATGTGGTTTTGGAAAAGGTGTCACAAAGGTCTTCTCAGATTATTTTCAGACGGTAGTTACTTTCCTAGCACATATTCCCACAGCAAAGAAGGAGAGCAATAAAATTAAGTCTTTTTCGTTAAAGTTTTCAATTTTACATTAACTAGTTATCAACTATAGATTAATATGTTGTTAATCTCGATTTTGATTATGATTTTGGCTGTCTTTCTTAAGTTTTTATGTGTTATTTCTACTGCGATAAACCTTAAGACACATTAAAAACCCAACGCGAGGGGTATGCCTGATGTTAGAACAAAACATAGAACGTGTTAAAAACATTTCCTTACAACAAAACAATCAAGAAAACCACCAAAAAACACCTCGAACCTTTGTTTTTGTGAGAGTGAGTGTGGGCAAGGAGAACAATGAAGGTTGCTTCCAATTTGTGAGCCACAACACTAAGGTAAGATGCTAAACTTTGTTTTTATATAAAACTTGAGTTAGAGTACTTGTGAATTTTTAAAATTTTTGAGAGAATGATGAATTAAGGGTTAAAATGATGATAGTTAGGTGGAAAAGAGTGAATGTTAACAACGTGGGTGATTTATTATGTTTAAAAATAAATAATCTACAGAAATGTGAGGATTAAAGCTTGTGCTTAAATGGGAAAATTAGGGGTTTTGTTTAATTCTAGTCTTAATTGACTTAATAGATATGTAATATGGTTTATTTATATATTTTCTTTGGTAATTGTGTTATAGGAGACGATATGCAAATCTCATATTAGAGTTGAGCCACGAGCCCAACTTTATGGATTTTGAGGTAAGTACCATTTACACTTATCATTGTATGTCTTACATCTATATGGTTAAACATACATAATAATTGGAAAATTTTTGAAAATGGTAGTAGCATATGAGTCGTAAATGGACTTTGATGATATTGTGTGTGCTTGTATGGTTTATATGGATATGATGTGATTGATGGCATGATTTGAGATGGCATTTATGCTTTTGAGGATATAAGTTTGACTTAATATGATAATGCAAGCATAATCTATGTGAGCCTATGTTTGTGGGGTTATACTATGGTTTATGAAGGGATGATCATATTGAGCCATGTAATGTGTACAAAAGTTAGATGAGATTATGCGAAATATTTGTTCTTTATGGCATGTTATTGCATGATTATGAATTGAATTGATTAATGGACATAATGGATTTTCATATGATTCATGTGTTGCATAAGGATAGATTATGAGACGTGGTTGTGATAATTTCAAGCAAGAGCTTGATGTTGTACTAGGTTCGAGGATATTTTGAGTGAGAGCTTGATAACAGACTGGGTCCGAGGATCTTTCCAAGGGAGTGCTTAATGCTGGGCTGGCACGAGGTATATTATGAGTGGGAGCTTACTGTCGAGATGGGCCGAGGATATTTTGGCCGAGAGCTTGATGCCTGGTTAGAGAAAAAAAGAAAGACCCCATGGCATGCATTGTATATGATTGAATTAGTATTATATGAATGCATTCATTCTTATTTGTTAATGCATGTTGCATAATGTACTTTTAAAGAATGATGCCATGGATTAGTATATGTGTGTATATGGGTGAGTTGCTATAATTATTTGATTTTTTGATTTTATGATGGATTATGTGAACCTTAAAATGATGAATGTGACTTATGGTGCATAAAATGTTATATGAATGAATTTGAGTAAAAATGGTGAAATAAATGCTTTGGCTGTGTTTTAATGATTGGACACATATAAGAATGGTTGTAGAGGTTATTAACATGTGTGTTGAATGGAAAGGCTTAAAATTGGTTATGAATTGTTGAAGTTCGTAGGTTGGAACGGTGGGTGTACCAACTGGCATGACCCATGCCAAGCCATTGGATTATACAGGTTCTCAATAAGACCTCATGTTGGGTAACACATGGGTCATGCTGAGCTACTGACTTAGTATAAGAATGTTATCATGATGCCTGTACTGAATAGCACGAGCTCGTGCCCGATAGGCTGTTTTTCTATGAAGAGTACGATGGTCGTGCCCATCAGCACGCCTGTGTCTCTGGGATTTTCTGTCTTGAATTACGGTTGAATTAAAGAACATATCAGATAAAGGCTAAATAGGGATGATTGCCCTATCGAATAATGTACGTAAAATGTAATAAGGAATGCGTACTTATGTATTAACTACTTTGGTAAGTGTGTTAAAAGCACTTACTGAGTAATTAAAATTACTCACATGTTTATTGGTTGTGGTGAATGTGTAGAGCATCAACATTGATTGTAGGACTCTTATTTTTCGTGATCGGCTAACAGTACAATATGATACTTGAGATCGTGGTTCCTAGTCGTTTGGGCTTACGCTTTTGTATTTTTGTACATCTATACACATGTTAGTATAGATAGATGATTTCATGCATTATTTTAAACCATAGTTATAACTTTCGCATATTACGGTTTATTTTGTATATAACTTGTTATTGGTGGAGGTTTTAAATAAATACATGCTATTTTATATTTCTCTTTCAAGTGGCTTAATAAAATATTTTAAAAAATAGTTGCTAAATTCTTACTTTATTCAAAAAACAACAATTAAAATTTTAGGCCCGACATTTAGTGATATCAGAGCGGGGGATTAGATTCACTACAAACTGTAACCCAAACCATTTTCATTGCATCATATTTTGTTAAACTAAAGGATTTGAATTTGATTTCTATAGGATGGAGCCTATTAACAACGTATTGTACGACGACACCACAGAGTCCAAAGAGTCAGTGTAGGGGTAAGGATCCACCCCAACACCTAATGTGAATCTTCCATCAGCTGCAGTACTGCCTTATGACCCCACATATCTCCTTTTTGGAAGATGGTACAGCAGATGATGATGAGAGGACAAAGAGAAGCTGGGGGTCAACAAAGGTTAAACATCGATCGAAATTTTGGGTAATTGAGGAAGCAGGGTGTCAAACCTTTTAAGGGCACCACTAATCCCACAGAGTTGGAGAACTGGCTCAGGTAGGCCGAGCAGATTCAGAACAACATATGGTGTAATTTGGACCAGGAGTTGAGGTACACCACCTCCTCATTGTTGGAGAAAGAGGTATGAAACTAATGGAAGATGGTTCTAGGAAGTTAGAATGACCCTCTTAAGCTTTCTTGGGGGACTTCTAGAGAGTATTCGCTGCTGAGCACACTTCTCTAATATGTCAAACAATGTAGAAGATTAACTTCCTAGAGCTCAAGCAAAAAGAGATGATAATGACTGAGTATGCGATAGAGTTCACTAGGTTATCTTAGTATACACTGGAGGTGTTGCCACAGATCAACAGAGGAGGGACATGTTTGAGAGAGGGCTATGGTTTACTATTCGTACTTGAATAGCTATGAAGCCACCAAGCTATCAGAGTTTGTTGGAAACTACCATCAATGTAGAGGAGTTACTGGCCGAGGAGAGCCATAGAGAAAGAAAGAGATAGAAGGTCTTTGGTAATTCTAGTTTAGCAAAGGGAAGCTAAAAAGAATATTTGAGATCATCCTACAATAGAGGCGGGGGCAGTAGGCACTCTAGAGAACGAGAAGGGAGTTAGATTAGTCATTCCACTAGACCCCATACTTCCTAGCATTGTGGAGTAGGTACTTACTTAGATAGAGACACCAGGTCTCTTTGTTACATTTCCCAGTAATCAAGTCATTTTGTCCAGAAGTGTCCAGATAGAGGGATCACATGGAGGTGTCTCCAAGTAGAGTAGCGTGGGAGACAACCAAGTAGCTGCATCGACTGACAGAGGTCGAGGGAGCGGTGGACGAGCAATAGGTACCACTTTAGGGGCAGAGCAGCCTCTCAGTTAGTGGCAGTGCCCCAGGCTCGTGTTTATGTCATGACATGAGATGAGGCAGTAGCTAATCCAGACATCATCACTGGTACAGTTTCCATTTTTGCACATACTACCTTGCTGTTGTTTGATCTGGGGTCCATATGCTCTTTTATTAGGGAGTTTATGGTAGAGTAGGTTGTGGGTAAGATAGAGCCTCTAGGCTACGTAATTGCAGTTCTATGTCGGCCCGAGGGACAGTTACGGTGAGACGTGCTGAGGAATTACAAGTTGAGGATTGGTGAGTGAGCGTATGTTGCAGACTTAATTATTTTGCGAATGGCAGAGTCTAGGATCATTCTGGGTATGGATTGGCTATCCAGGAAAAGAGCAGTAGTGGACTGTTATACAAAAGAAGTAGTGGTGAAAGTTGAGGGTGAGCAGAAGGTGTTGCTTGTGGGAGAATAGAAGGTTATTCCTTCTTATTTAGTTTTAGCAGGGATGGCAACATAATTGATTAGAGATGGGTGTGAGGCCTTCTTGGTTTATGTGATTGATTTGAATAAGGCTAAGTTAGAAGTGAGGGATGTAGAGGTAGTGAGAGACTATCCTGAGATATTTCTTGAGGAGTTGTTAGGATTGCCACCTCAGAGGGTGGTTAATTTTGATATTGAGACAATGACGGGGCAACACCACTGTTAGTAGCACCTGTAAAAACTCAGGAGAAAGTTAGAGGAGCTATTGGAGAAAGGTTTTATCAGGTAAAGTGTGTCGTCATAGGTTGCACCAGTGTTATTTATGAGTAAGAAGGACAGGACTATGTGGTTGTGTATTGATTAGTGCTAGTTGAATAAAGTGACAGTGAAGAACAAGTATCTGTTCCCCTATATTGATGATCTAATTAACTTGAGGTCTGGGTATTGGCAGTTGTAGGTGAGGAGAGTTTGATACCTAACACGGTGTTTAGAACTCTATATGGTCACTTCGAATTTATAGTGATGCCATACGGGTTGACTAACGCACTAGAAGCCTTTATGGCTTTGATGAACAAGTTATTCCAACCATAGTTGGACCAATTTATAGTATTCTTCATTGACTATGCACAGGTGTACTCGAGAGAGAGGAAGGAGCACGAGGAGCATCTTAGGTTAGTTCTGGAGTTGCTGAAAGCAAAAAGGTTGTATGCTAAGTTTAGCAAATGTGCATATTGGATGGTAGAGGTGGTCCTCCTAGGCCACATGAATTTGGCAGAAGGTGTTAAGCCAGATCCAAGTAAGATTAGAGCGGTGCAGGAGTGGGAAGCTCTTAGGAATGCGACAGAGGTGTAGAGTTTCTTAGACTTGGCAGGGTATTATATATAGTTTATTGAGGAATTCTCCAGATTGGCTATATCGATGACTTCTTTAGTAAAGAAGAATGCTCCATTCATTTGGAATGAAAGATTTCAGAACAATTTTCAAGAACTGAAGAGGCGATTGGTAGAGACTTTAGTGTTGATGTTATCTACTAGTGGAGGTGGATTTGTAGTGTATACAAACACATCTAGGCAGGATTATGTGGAGTGTTTATGCACAATTGATGGGTTATTGCCTGTACCTCGAGACAGCTGAGATCGCACGAGGCTAACAAACCTACTCATGACTTAAAGTTGGCTGTGATTATTCATGCTCTAAAGGTGTGGAGGCACTATCTGTATAGAGATACTTTTCAAATTTTTACACATCACAAAAGACTCACATATATCACTACTCATCGGGAGCTAAATTTGAGGCAGAGACAGTGGATTGAGCTACCGAAAGACTATGACTGCACTATTTAGTATCACCAGGAAAAGGTAAATGTGGTCCCCAACGCTTTGAGAAAGAAAGGGAAAGAGGATGAGGATTATGTGACTTACCGAGCAGAATCCTTACTCGTATTGAGAGAGCTCAAAGTTCAGTTGGATTTAATGAAGGGTCAGATGTTAGCTAACATACAGGTGAGACATTGCACGAGGGAATTAATTGCATAGCGGTAGATAGAGGATGAACATTTGATGAAGATTAAGAAGAAAATTGAAAACGGGAAGTGGCTATGACTCACATATTAGAGAATGAATGAGTGTTGTATTGTGGGGGATGGTCGTGTGTTAGACATCGTGGAGCTTAATGAGAGTTTGATGATTGAGGCACATTCGTCAGCATACCCAATACATCTTGGTAGCGCCAAGATGTATCGAGCCATGCGAGATATGTACTTGTGGGTAAATATGAAGAGAGAGATTACATAGTTTGTAGCCCGATGTTTTCCTTGCTAGTAGATCAAGGCAGAACATCAAGCTACAGTCGGAAAGTTAAGACCATTAGAGATTTTTGAGTGAAAGTGGGAGAACATCAGTATGGACTTCATTGTGGGCTCACTATGAATGTTTAGAAGTCACGATGCAATTTGGGTCATAGTGTACAGGTTGAAGAAATGGGCACATTTCTTGGCGATTCGACAGGATGACAGGATAGGCAAGCTTGCGAGCCTGTACGTTGCCGAGATAGTAAGGTTAGTGAGGTGACACGGCGTTCCTATGTCTATAGTATCGGATTGAGATCCACAATTTACATCATCATTCTGGAGGAGTTTATACGATGCAATCGAAACCAGGTTGCGGTTTAGCACTTTATTTCATCCTCAGACTGATGCTCAGTCTGATAGGACTATTCAGACCCTGGGGGACATATTGAGAGCTTGTGTGCTGGATTTTGGGGGTAACTAGGATGATCATTTAACGCTGATATAGTTCACCTAAAACAACAGTTATCACTCGAGCATCGGTATTGCACCATACGAGTCTTTATATGGGAGGCAGGACCAGAGTCAAGCCTATTGGGATGTCGAGGACCTACGACAGATTGAGGGACCAGAGCTAGTTTAGCAAACCCTCGAGATAGTCAATGTAGTGAAAAGGTGTATGCAAACAGCTTAGGATTGACAGAAGAATTACTTTGATGGGCATCATCTGGAGATAGAGTATCAGGTCGGAGATAGGGTTTTCCTAAGGGTTTTTTTGTTAAGAGGCGTAATTATATTTGGGTAGAGTGGAAAGTTGAGTCTAAGGTATGTGGGTCTATGGGAGATCACAGAGAGGGTTGGACCAATTGCCTATCGACACCAATTGCTAGAGGAGTTATCCCGACTCCACAATATTTTTCATGTATCTATGTTGAGGAGGTACCGGTCAAACCCTAGTCACATGCTTAGACCACCAGAGTTGGAGATTACTAAGGATCTGACTTACGAGGAGGAGCCAATGGAGATATTGGATCGATAGGTTTGACAGTTGCTAAACTAGGAGATTCTGATGTAAAGGTGAATTGGAGATTCCACTTGCCTAAGGAGGCTACCTGGGAGGTGGAGAGTGATATGCGAGAGTGGTATCCGCACAAGTTTTCAGAGGCCTGATGAGATTGAGGTGTGCCTTAGGTCCTTTTAGTTGCTTTAAAGTTTAAGTACTTTGAGTTTGGATGTGTTAAGAAGAATTGTTAAGGAATCTAGCTTGTTCACATTTTGGGGACAAAATTTCCTAAGGGGAGAGTTGTAACGCCCCGAAAATAGTTAGAATTAAATAATAGGGAAAATGGGATTAAAATGGAAGTAAATCGAAATAAAATAGGCTGAATCTCAAAACACAGTAGATGAGCACGGGTATAAACAAACTTGTGTAACATTCTGCATATTCTTTGTCGTTACATGACGATAAATATGTGATTAAATGTTAATATATAAAGGTATACGAAAGGTTGATCGGAGGTTGACGCGAAACGATCGACGAAAATCGGAAAATCTGGAATTTTGGTAGAACGCGCTGTGGGCAGCGTAGTACGCGGGTTCGTTGTCACACTGCGTAATTAACCGCCACCGCGTAGTGTTTAGAATTCTGAAAAAAAAAATAAGTTATCGATCGATTAACCGAAAAAGATCACCTTTTCTTTTCTCAAACTAAAACCTGCTGAGTTCAACTAAGAAGAACCATCACACGTTGGGAAAATCATCCAAGGAAGTGATTTTAAAGGTGGGAGTTGATTTCTTGCAAGAAATCCATACGGTCAGATGGTTGATAGTTGGTTGATATTAAGTTGATGGATTGATTTTTGCTGGATAGATGGTTGGTTTAGATTGAGCTCTTTGCTGGAATTATTGCTAATTAATGATGAGATTTATGGTTTAGATGTAAGGAAAGGCTAGGATGAGTTTTGTGTGATAAATTGATGGAAGGGGGACATAAACCAAAGGTTTATGTTAAGTTGACAATTGGTTTACAATTAACTGAAATTGTGTTAAATGCCAAAGTATTGAATAGAAATGTTGCTGGAAATGGATATGAATAAGTGTAGAAAGTTGTCAAAATGATTTGGAGATGAAATTGAGAAAGATGGACCTTAAAGAGGAATTATTGGAAAAGTTGACATATAGTTAACTTA
>CANYCX012671001.1:0-10100 GCA_948193385.1 Breynia disticha f. nivosa
ATATACGACGTGCCCTCGATACAGCACAACAAGATGATGTAAGAATATTTTTAAAAATTTTATCCAAGATATATTTATGTATATGTATTAACCATTATTTTCAATTTTTACAGATTATTTGGGAGCCTTACGACAACTACATTCTCAATAACCTCCCTGATTATTGTCTTAATGGTCAAGAAATATGGACAGCTCTGGTACCTCTTATTTGTATCTACATTGTTGAGTGGCACCCAGCTGACAGAGTCATGAGACAGTTCGGCTTCTTCAAGCAAATCCCAGATGATCCGAAAGATATTGAGAAGCTTCATGACGTGGACTTACGAAGTCGGCACCTTGTTTGGGCTGAATTTCATGCTCCCTAGATTCAGTTGTGGCGCGATCGTGCTCAATACATACAGCGAGGTCGTTTAGCACCCTCGAACGTACCATTTCACAGCCGTTAAGTGGAGTGGTTTCGTAGAATTACCCGACGCTGGATCGGATTGTCTGGGGCTTCAGTAGGAGCTGCAGTAGGTGTATTACTTTTTCACTTACATTCTTGCACTACAGTGATTGCACTTACTAACCTTAAAATTTTCCAAATTATTTTAACAGGATGATGCAATTACACATCACGAGAGCTACAAATGTTCAAGATGCCCGTCGCATCGCACAGACTGCTCAATTAGCACGAGGAGATTCAAGGCGTGCAACTGTTCAGCCTCATCACGACCCTCAGGAAGAAAATGTACAGTACCCTGAGGTTCCTCTTGTTTAGTCGGGTAGATGTCGTGAACGTAGGCAGTATGCTGATGTTCCCATACCAACCCCATTACAGTGTGATCCAGTGCCACCTCCTCCCTTTTTCATCAGTTTGGAGTATCAACTACCTTCGATGATGCAGGCCATCTCAGCGTGCATCATCCTCCTATCACTATTCTACTCCAGACTTTTCGATGGGCACAAGTCCTTACCAAAATGTCCCGCACCAACAATATCAGCACTTTCATCTGACATTCGGTGGACCTAGTTCTTCGCATCACACCTGTTCCCAACTTGGGAAACAGCCCCGCCTACTCAATTTCTCTGCTATATGAGGCCGCCACAGCATTTTCAGCCGTCCAGCTCTTCTCATCGACAGTCTTTTGACTCTTTTCTTATGGCTATGCACGCACCTCCTTCATCTTCCAGTCAACAATATCAAATCGCCACTCAAGACCTCGAATAAGATTTGCACCAGTCTCTTTGCCAACCACGTCCAGAACATATTCAAATGGACACTACTCGTCGACAACAACGGCATGATACTGGTCTTAGAACAATAGTTCGCAGGTCTCGGCGTCACAAGGACAAGTAGAATTATGCTTGTAAAGAACTAATTTTTCATGACAATTAATAATTTTTATTTTAATCTTTTATTATATTGTCAATATTTTATTTTAATTTATTAATAATTTAATATACTTTATACATTAATTAAATTTTTCTATATAAAATTTATTTATTTATTTATTTATTTTTTATTTTTTAATTATTTCGTTTTTTTAAAAAATTGATTCATATAAAAATTTATCATTTTATTAAACTTAACTACACAATTTCATTCTTCCAACCCTAATTATTACAATCATTTCTATCATCATTCCTTCATCATTTATTTTCATTTTTTTTTAAAATAAGACAAGTGACATTCCAAACCCCCCTTTGGAATGTCACTTGACATGATTAAAACTCCCATAAGTTGGGAATTATTTTTCAAACCACCACAATTTGAGAATTTTGTCAATTTCAACCATCAATTAAGAATTTTTTTTTTGGAATCCTTTTACGGAAAATGCCCCTTATTTGAAAAAGATGGATAACAACCTAAAAACCAAAACTCAAAGAAGCGTCCTGACCTCAAAGTAAGAAATCTCGAATCTCAAGAGTGGAAGTAAGTGTTACTATCCATGCAATAGCTTTAGTGCTATGTTTTAATCAATTTCACAAATAGAATATATAAATATTATACTCAGTAAGTGTATAAATTATAACACTTGCCTAAATATATAAAGATAATACACTCGTTTGTTATTAATGTTCCCTCAATCATTCTTAATCCTTTCACAATTGTTGTCGAATTTAGCCATATAATGTAAATCCTATCATTTTTGCTATTAAGTTGCGTCTTTTAAATCTCTAACACTTTATTATACGTTCCAATTACATTTTAGGCATTTTCTAAAGTTTCGACAAAAAAAATATTTAATTTATAGCATTTGTTGCATTACACGGTCAGTTACACAGTTGTGCCTCTAACCGTGTAATGTGCTGGGAATGCAAACGATCGTCACTAAATGTGTAGTTGCCCAACATGATCAAACATCGATTTTAACCCAAATTTCATTACACAAATAATAATACAGTCACCACCTACCATGTACATGGTCTTGTATTGCCATAGAATAAACCAAACACACTAACTTCACAAACATGTCAAGAATCTTATCCATATAGTTTGTACACTTTCTAGAATGTAATTACAACAGTTAACATTCATTAAAACATGCTAAAATCACATAAACCATATTTTCAATGTACTCATTCATGAATTAGAAGCATTTTCCGTATTATCACAACTAACACTATTCAATATTTCCTTATTTCATTACCCATCAATCAACATTCTTTCCTTATTTTAATTCATCATAAATACAATACATCATCAACATAAAATCCAATCACATCCAATGCAATATTTCTTGGAATAATTTCTCATTTCATTATGCATTCATGCTATCACATCATTATATCATGTTTTTATTCGATTTCATAAACAATTAGTGCAAAGAGATATGAATGTCATTCAAATTGCATCCTTTGGTACCCAAAACATCAAACGTACCCAAAACATCAAACGTACCTTTTGGTACCCAATGTGTATATAATTGCACCTCTTGGTGCTAAGTGATTTCATTTTTAGCCCTTGGTACTCAATATGAACTCATTCCCCCCTTGGCACGCAAATCATGCCTCGAGCTCTCAAGGAACAACGTTCAATCTTCATTGTTGTTCCCATACAACACATGAAATAACGCGTCTGACTTTAGAGTTGTCAATTTTTTAATGATAACATGATTTGTGATACACGTTTATGAAAACACAAATTTAATTTTTGTAATGTATATGTCACAAATAATGACATTTAATAGAAAATGACATGACACGATTATGCCACGTGTAACATGAATTGACAGCTCTGCTCGAATCTATTTTAGATTTAGGTTGGTCTATAAAAAATTATATATATATATATACTTATATTTTTAACTCAATATGTATTTATCAGTTGAATTAATAAATCAGTTTTTAATTGCTTTCAAATTTATAATTACAAAGTTTTATGAGTTGTTATCAAAATAAAATCCAATTTCACTCGTTGTGCTAAATATACTCACCATAAAATAAAATATCTGAGTAAATTAATTTTAAGTTTCGCCTTTTTAATAATGCAACCCACTTAATTTTTTTATAAACATATAAATTAAGGTTTATAACATGTCATTCCTTTTTCTTTTTTTCCAAGACATCGTCATCATCTTTCTCATCTCTTTCCTCTCTTCTTTTCTCTTCCATGATTCTTCTTTCAATAATTTTTGTTTGCCTCTTTTTCGGAATTGCAACAAACGTCGTCCTTTCTAACTACGAATGCGCAAAACGGAGTTAAAAAATAAGTACGAGCGTGCCAGAAATTTTTCTGTTATTCCAAACTAAAAATAAATAAAATGCATGAAATCTGAAACTTTAATCAAATGATTACTAATGAGAAAATAGGATGATCTTTCTCCAAGGGTCCTTGACTCAATAGACTCAAATCGTCAAACGACAATAATAAATAACAAGAAATAGAAATGTAATGACAAATTACGAAAAATAAAAGGCTGACAATGGCTTGAGAAAATAAAAGCAGAGCTTGAATATTGCTGTCAGATGTGTGTTGATGATGATTCACGTTTAACTTCTTTTGTATTTGTAATGGTCTCCTCTTTTGGCAGAAATCTACTTTTCTTTGGCAAAGACCGAATATTCTCCCTTAATTGATTCTGTTGTCTTTGTGAAATAAATCAAATATTCCCAAATATTTGATTTATTTTCCTTTTCAATACTTTGACTCTATAATATTTTCTGCTTTCATTATCGAGATGGGTTTCGACGATCGGGCTTGTCCGATTAATTCGATCTGCAGATCAGAATTATTTTTTGGTGTAAACAATTTTTAATCAAATTGATTGTTAATTTTTTCTCTTTTTTCCTCTCTTCTTCTTTTTTCTTCTTTTTTTTTTCTCTCTTCTTCTCTCTTCTTTCTCTTTCAATTGATTTCTCTTTTGTTCATCTTTGATTTTTTGATCAAAGACATTGTTAACTTCTCTTTTTTTTTCTTGTGGAAATATTTTCTACTATTATATTGTATTTTCTCTCTTTTTTTTTCTTGTTTATTTCTCTTTTCATTTGAAAATTAAAATTGTTTCTTCGAAAGTACATGAGTAAGAGAATAAAAATGAATGGATTGATATAAATAGTTGAGTATCGATAGTGAAAGTCGAACAAAGTAGTGGTAGATGATTATAATATCGAAGGTAAAGTGTTTTAATCAGTTTTGAACTATTCTAAAATATTTTGAACTTTTTTCAATCAATTTGAATGTTAATAAAATATATTTAATTATTTTGCACTCATTTGAACAATGTTGATATAATTAGAACTTTCAAACCTCATTTAACCTTTTTTTAACTGATTTGATATATTTTGAACCATAATGAAACATTTAGAACTGATTTAATCTTATTCAAACCTTTTTTGAACCAAATTAATACATTTTGAACTTTTTTCAACCAATAAATTTATTTTAAACGTTCTTTAATTAATTTGAAACAATTTGAAATAATTTTGAACTATTTTGAACCAATTTGAAATATATTTTTACATATTTGAACAATTTTGAACTAGTATGAACCAGTTTGAAATAATTTAAACTATTTTAAATTAACGTGTTTTTGTTAAGAAACTGTCAACTGATTTTTATGATAATGATCTGCGTGTTTTCAAGAATTGAGTATATTTTAAATATTGTATACATAAATGAGCATTACTCAAGTTAAAATTAAGTGAGATTTTCACAAATAAAAAATCAAATTCTTATAAATTGTTTAACCAACCCAAAATATTAGGGACTTTTTATTATGAAGGGACTCATTGAGGCAACGAATCTTAACTGTTCGATTCAGTAGAATAAATCTGGACTTTTAATTTATTCAGTAAAAAGCAGTTTTAATTTTACGTAATCTATATATTTTCAATAAAACGAAGAAGGGGCCTCATTGAGTCCCTTCTCAATTGCCTCATATTAAAATTTACCCAAGATACTCCTAACTCCGACCTTCATATCACTCAAGTGTTGTTTTGTCTTATAAATAAGAAATCGTAATAAATGAGATGTTGAGACTAGAAAATTAGTGATTATTTTAAACAAGTTTGTCTATTGTTTTCGTATCAATAAATATGATTGATATTCTCTTCTCAACTCATTCACACTAATTCACATTTACGCGAGCAGTCCAAGTCAGCTTGATAACAGCGCTGCCGGAAACCAACAACGGCGAAGTCAAAGATTGAAAAGTTGACTTTTAAACAGCATAAATGATTTCACACCGTACACGTGGATGATTAACGCCAACTCAGACGTTGATTAAAGGGGCCCCATGCACTTCTTTCCTACCGGGTAGTCTCGCATTTTCTTCAGTTCGGCGGCTCACGGCTTGCAGCCTAGCCGATAACGAAACGATGTCGTGGTATAAATGCAAAAGAAGATTAAATAAATGAAAGCATTATAAAGTGTCGTGGGAGATATGATTATTGTTAAGCTATGTATACAGTGATGTAAACACCTAAATTAATTGCCCTTATTCATTGTTAATCAGTTTCTTTCTTTGACACCTTCAATTATTTGGTTTGATCCTGGAAGATAAGAAGATTCTTTCAAAGCATATGCATATAACCTTGCAATATGCAATTCGGGTTACAGGTGTAGGTCAACACTATCCATTAATAATGAAAATCAAACTCTACCCAACTGGTTAACGGATTGACACATTTAACTAGTACAATTAAATAAAGTTAACAATTTCTGACTTGATAACACAATTAGACATA
This sequence comes from Breynia disticha f. nivosa, assembly GCA_948193385.1. NCBI lineage: Eukaryota > Viridiplantae > Streptophyta > Magnoliopsida > Malpighiales > Phyllanthaceae > Breynia > Breynia disticha. The sequence goes on from CANYCX012671001.1 coordinate 6,172, forward strand.
AAACGAAAAACATGAATTCAATTTTTACAATGTTATCTTGACATGAGTTACGAGTTTGATCAGTTTAATTGACATGAGTTATCTCATTTATTTACATAGATTAACATATTAAATGAGTTAAAGTTATCTTGTTTAACATCCTGTCTCAATACTTAAATCTAAATTCTTTTGAACCTATTTTTTTAATAGATAGTCTCATTTAATTTTTTTCATATCTTTCAAATTAATTTTTTAAAAAGCTATATAAAAAAAATATATATATAAAAGCTGGAAATTTTTAATAAGAAGCTTACAAGTGTCACTTTAAATGGTTGACACGTATTAATTCATTAGAACTCTATATTGAGCTTTGTTATAAACCTAATTAGTGTTTTTTTTGTAAGTTTTATAAAACCTTTCAGTTTTAGCCTTCATTAAAAGCCCATTAGTGTCCAATATGAATATCTCTTTCACCCACCACTCCACTTCATCTCCTCAACTCTACCACGCCCTCCTTCACTCTGCCCTTTCACCTCCATTTCTGAACACTTATCTCAGGTATCGCTATTATGTTACCTTTCCACACTGTTTTTTCATTATAAAATCTCCCTCTTCTTTATTTAGTTTTTTCCTGTTTAGGTTGTGAATACTCTGAAATGTGTTCATTGCAGCACACAACGTCTATTAAGGTACTAAAAAACCCCAACCTTTCACTCTAAAGTTTTGATTTTTATTGTTTTTACTGGTCTTTTGGTGAAAAAAATTGTAGGTTTTGTTAAGTGCGAAAATATTGGTGTTGGGTGCAGGTGAATTGGACGAGAGCTTCTCAAGACTTGCTCTCTTTAGATTTCAGAAGATTCATATTGTGAGTTTTTTTTTGTCTTTCTTCTTCTAAAAATGAATTATATGAGTGTTTTCATTGCGAATTTTGTGTAAAATGTAAATGGGTTTTTCATTTTGTTAATTTTATAGGTTAAGAAGATTTAGTGTATGATTATGTGATTACTATCACCAATTTTAACTTAAATTGATTATGGGAAGTGTGTGAATTGCTTAAAGCATGGATTTATAGGGAAAGAAGGTTTCTCTAATTTTGTTTTTTGGTTTAGTAGGACTTTTTAATAGTTGAATTGGGGGAAGGTGCTGAAATTAGAATGCAGTTGCGAGGGTGACTTAGCACTTGCACCCAAAGAATGAGCTATATAATGGTTTGGTATAAAATGCAATAAAGCATGCGATGCGTGAAAGCAACTTGCTCTCATTACATTCTGCAATTTTTTTGTTAGAATACAATTTAACTTTTTGAGATATTCTGTTTTGCAGAGTCTGGCAGGACTTTTCCATTCTTGTGATTGTGAGTATGCTTGCTTACTTTGCGGCTTTTGGTAAATTTTGGAACTTGTAGATTCCTTTTCTAATCACTCTGAAGATACATCTAATTTTCATATATGAATGGGTTTTCATAGTGGGATTCGGAGCAGTAGCAATTTCTCTTTTTTTTCCTATTTATTAGGTCTTCTCGCATCCATGACATTAATCACTATCTCACAAACTCTTTTGGGATTGTTTTGCTTAGTCAGGAGAAAGTATGTCACGATATATGTGACAGTTCAATTTGAATTGGTGGTTCTTTCTGCTCACATTTTCTATTCATTGGTTAATTAGTTAACCTCGTACATTTACTATTCGATAACTTTAGATTTTTTATCGGTAGTTTGTAGTAATAAAATGTATATTTGTTTTCATTTTACAGCAAATGCATGTTGGCTAAAGCATTTCTTTTGTTTCTTTTTACTCGTGCATCTACGACTCTTCAGCTTCATAGCAAGGTGTTCTATCCATTCTCTTCGCCACTTTTATGATGATTGATGCTTCTTTCATCAGTGAAACACATGAATGGAGAAGCGCAAGCTACATGCCGAAATAGATGGGCAACAAAACTCTCATAATAGTAAGCAATCGGCTGCAAGTGCTCTACAAAGCGCACCAGATTCTAATCAGCAAGGAGGTGAAGCATGAGGTTCAAAATCATACATTTTGATGTCACGCGAATGCCAACATGAAGAAATGATGTGTGTATAGATACAAAATTCATTATATATCTAGCACTGTTAGATGAGAAAATTAATAAAAATTAGATGATGTGATATTAGTAAAAAATTGTAGTTTCTTTCAAAACTCTTGCTCTTATTATAATTAATATAAAATTAATTATAGATTATACATCTTCATTATAATCTTATATTATAAGATTAACCGTGCATAGCACGGGTATTGTGCTAGTTATTAATAAATTTTAAACAGTCATAAAGAGTAGTATTTGGTTCGTGTTAGGTTTTCTTATTTAACCAAATATTTAACGGGTCATAAGGAGTCATATTTGGGTCGTGTTAGGTTTACTTATTTAACCAAATATTTAACGGATCATAAACGAATCAAATCGTTTACAATCCAAACACATTGACACTATACTTAAACTCGCATAACTTCGCATCAAATTGATGGATCAGATGAATTTTTGTTATATATGCAAGCTAGCATAGAGGTGTGAAAACCAACCCGGAACCGACGGATCGGACCAAAACCGACCAGACCCGACTGAGCCGGCCCGGCCCAGAACCGGGCAAACCCGAGTACCGGGCAAGCCGGTTACGGTTCAGCTTCTAGCTGAACTGTGAGTTGGCGATTAAACCGCCAATTCAACCCGGCGATTCCGACTGTTGGAACCGCCGGGCCCAACGGTCATATGACCGTTGGGAGCCATTGGAACCGGTGGTTCCAACGGTTGGAACCGCCGGTTCCAATGGCAGGATTCTTTTTTTTATTTTTTTTATTTTAATTATTTCTCACTTATATAAATACCCAACATTTTCCCACATCAATTTTACCTTCCCACACTCTTGCTCTCAATATTTCTCAGTCTCTCTAATATTTACAATTCACAAATACGCTTAAATTTTTTTGGTCCAATTTTATTCGTACATTTTTTTGCAAAATTATATGGAGCGATAATTATGGTAATCATTCTCATATGAGTTTAACTTGTCATTACATAGATGAAAATTTTATTATGCAAACACGAGTGCTTGCTTTTAGAAGTTTTGACAATCTCCACACTGCATCTAATATTGCTTTAATTAATAATATTTTAGAAGAATATAGATTAGTTAATAGGGTATTGTCTATTTCCTTTGATAATGCAATTACTAATACCGCTTCTATTAATGAATTAAAAGCTTCATATCATCCTTATTTTGGTGGGACATTTTTTTATATTAGATGTATTTGTCACATTTTGAACTTGTGTGTCTAAGATGATTTAGAAGAATTAAAAAGATTTATTATTCCAATTAAAGAAGTATTAACTTATAAATGGTTAAGACCTAGGGTAGAAAGAGAGTGTAACGCCCCGAAATTTATACGATGAAAACTAGGAGAAAACGTCGAAAAACGGCCGAAAATTGAACGGCCATGAAACCGCCCCATAGCCGTTTGCAATCCCATAAGTTGGGAACGGCCAATGGGAACGACCACAAGGCCATTTCCCATGGCCATTTGGCTTATTCTGGCAGCTTAAAATGTGTTAGATGCGAGTTCATTCGGGTAGAGAGAAAGCAAAGGGTTAGTTTGACCAAAAACGACTCAAAACCGTCCTAAACCCTCCCAACCCTTCAAAACCTCATTCCAAAGGTAATTCTATCCAAGAACCTACCAAGGAACACCGAGATTTCATCGATTATCCTCCTCCTCATCGTATTCTCTGCACATTTGTGGAAAAAGGAAAGAACAAGGTGAGTAATTCCTTTCGTAATCTGAAGGGATGGGTAAAAATGAATACATTGTATATGGTTATGTTGGGTTTTTGTCCTAAAACCATACTCTATAAACCATTTAACTCGAAACCTAATTTGTTGGTTAGGATTGAAGAGTTAGGGTTTGGGGGAAAATAG
>CANYCX012672295.1:0-19315 GCA_948193385.1 Breynia disticha f. nivosa
TTCCTGTCCTGAGGCATTCTTGTAAGTTTCGAGCAATTGCTTCACCGTGTGGACCTCTTGTAATTCTGCTCTGAAAAATAAGAAAGCATCGTCTGCAAATAGGAGATGTGTAATACTTGGAGCTGATCTTGCTATTCTGCACCCATGAAACTCTCCCCTGCGCTCTCTCTTCCTTATTAGCGATGTCAATCCTTCTGCTCCTAATATAAACAAATATGGAGAAATATGATCACCTTGTCGCAATCCTCTTTCTGGCACAATCGGACCAATCAAACTATCTCCGAGAACTACCTTGTATCTCGCAGTTCTTACACACAACATAACTAGATCAATCCACTTTCTGCAGAAACCAAAAGCATCCAAAACCCTCTCCAAATAACCCCATTCAACTCTATCATATGCTTTTGCAATATCTATTTTCAACGCTGCCTGTCCCATCTTACCTCTTCGCTTTCCCTTAAGCCAGTGGACAATTTCATTTGCTACAATGATGTTATCTGTAATTGCTCTTCCAGCCACGAAACCACTTTGATGCTCATCTATAATTTCTGGCAAAATTGATCTCAATCGATTAGCAAGAACTTTTGAAAATACCTTATAAATCACGTTACAAAGAGCGATTGGCCTCAACTCCTTCATGTTTGTAGGATGGTTTTTTTGGCAATAACACAAGGTGGGTGTTATTAATTCCTTCTGGCAAGCAACTTGAGTTAAGCCATGTTAAACATTCTGCTGTGATTTCCTGTCCCACGATATTCCAATATTTTTTATAGAAAGCCGGATTGAACCCATCTTCGCCTGGCGCTTTGTCCTTATTCATTGCAAATACAACTGCTTTAACTTCATCCTGTGAGAATGGCGCTATTAAAGTGGCATTTTTTTCTTCTGTAACTCTCCTCTCTATACACGAAATAACTTCATCTGATTGCCCATAATCCGATTTAAAGAGCCTTTGAAAGTAACTTGCCACCAAGTCATCCAACAGTGGTCCTTTATGCACCCAAACTCCATCTTCATTCTGAAGGGATTCTATCTGCTGTTTCTTTCTTCTGTCATTGGTGAATTAGTGGAATGCTTTAGTATTTAAATCTCCAGATTTGATCTAAAACAATTTAGCTCGCTGACGCCAAAAATCTTCCTCGCACTTTAGTAACCTTTGTAACTCCAATTTTGCTTTCTCAAGACTTCTTACTGCCTCCTCATTTCGTCGTCCCTTATATCTCCGAATAATATCTTTTTGATCTTTCACCCTACTTCTGATTTGATTAGCTAAATTTCTGCCCCACTCATTCAGCTCTTACCCACATCTTCTCAGGCGCTCCTGAATATTGCAATGAGAATGATCCATCCATGCCTTCTTAATAACCTCAAAGCAGCCTTCCTCCCTAATCTATGCATTCTCAAACCTAAATCCTCTACTCCTTTGTAAAGGAATAAATTTTTTAAGCTCAAGAAAGATGGGAATATGGTCTGAACCTGGTGTTGGAAGATGTACCACCATTGATTGATTAAATGTCTCTGCCCATTCTTGATTTGCAAAAGCCCTATCTAACCTTTCTTCCACCCATCCAATCGTCCCTCTACCCCTTTCCCATGTAAATGGTGCTCCTATGTATCCCAGATCAACTAATCTGCAATCTGAAATAGCTTTGTTAAACTACTCAATCAAATACTTAGGATGGGCATGTCGACTTCTCTTCTCTGTTTGTGATAGCAAATCATTAAAATTGCCAATTACACACCATGGCAGTTCGTGTTGTGTTGCTAAATGTCTCAACAAGTTCCACGATTCTACATGCATAGCTCTATTGGCATGATCGTAAAAACCAGTCATTCTATATGGTCTTTCTCCAACCAAATTTACTTTTGCATCGATAAAGTCGTCCTCTTGCTTAATATGTTAATTGACCCTTCCTTTTTCCATAATAATGCAAGTCCCGCGCTATGGCCTACCCGATCCACATAAATAAAACCCACATAACCCAATTTATCCTTTATTTTATTGACCGCATCAGAATTACATATTGTTTCTATGAGGAAAATAAACTCCGGTCGCCTGTCTCGGACAATGTCAGATAATACACGAATTGTCGAGGGGTTGGCCAAGCCCCGACACAATTCCAACTGAGGCAATTCATTGTCCTCGGCAGGCCTGCTCTGTGGCACCCGCCAGTCCCTCGTTTTTTGAGCTTGAGCCATCTGTATCATTGGAAAAACCCAACCTCATATTTGTCGCACTGCTTTGGTCCAGCTTATTATTCTCCAATCTTTTCCTTTTTGGACCAATCACCACAACATGTTCCTTATCCAACATGTGCGCTCCAGTTGTTGCCTTGTTGGCAATATCAATTACCATGATATTAGGAGACACATTTCCATACACAGATAAATATTTCCTTTCGCAATCGTGGCCATATTCCAGAAATTAGTGGATGCATGATTCTTGGCATTGCCCTGATTTCCTCCTGTAATGCCTCCACGATTATTCCCACCATCTTCTCCCGTAGTTGACTCTGAAACTACCTTCCCCCTTACTTCTGCAAACTCTTCCGATATTACCAATGGGTTGTTGAGTAGCCAACGAGACCCTGCATTAATTTGTTGATTCCTACGTGATCCCGCTCTCAATTCCAGACCATATCTCCATTCCATTTTTAATGGCAAATCAAATGATGGTAAGTACGCCATGCATCTTAATTACATAGCTGGTAAGTACGAATTAGCAATAATTAAGTTGGCGTAATAAACAAACTATCATGCATCATAAATACGCTCACATTAACTTTTTAGTATTCACAATAAATTTCCTATTAATTTGTAAACTCAATGTCTAACTCTGTACTTAAGGATTATTATTTTGTTCGCTTTCTCATCACTTGTACTAATCTTTTCGCTTGATTAGGACTATATGTTAACACCACCCCAACACGTGGCTGAATAGGAGAAGAATTAAAAGAAAAACAATAATGAGCTAAGGAAACATTCAATGCTAAGGGAAAGATCGAACTAAGATTTTACGATAAAACATTAAATGCCTGAAGACATGTCAGAGATCAAGGGTTTGGGAATGATAAAAAAAAGGTTGGTAGAACCTGAAAATGCAAGAAAGAGAGAAATCAAAAAGGTGTTAGAAATAGTTAATGAAATGTTACAGTATTTAATGAGGAAGAAAACATCATTTTTTAAAAGGGTTCGGGTTCAAGTTCAATTGTCACAAAGGAAATGACTTGCACTGTGAAATAGGATTCGACTAGAAAATGGTCGAGTAAGGATCATTCTGAGAATTGGAAGTAGAAGAAACCGGCTAAGAAAGATTGAGGGATGATTAAGAGGGATAGAGAGAAAGAAGTTGATCGAATATACATGGTCAACCAAGAAGCTAAAGGAAATTTGAGTATACGTTGGTCGAATTGTCAGAGAAGACCTGAGCAGTTCAACCTTCAAAGGATTGAGCGAGTATTACAAAGTTTAATTCGAGGAAACCAAGTTCGAACTTGAAAGATACAAACTGAAAAGGAACAAGATCGTGTAGACATAAATAAGAGAATGGATGATCAGAAAGACACGTGTAGACATACATACACCTTGTTTTTACTTAGTATATTCAGTGCTTCAGTAGAGATAGTGTTAGATTTACGTAGTTTATTTTTCAAGTCTCAACCTTCAATCGTGAGTAGAAAGGTTGGATCAAGCAAGTAAGTGTATGATTTCAGCCCACCTGTAAATGATTAAAATTCATTGTAATTTGTATTTCTTGTTTGCAATTCAATTAAAGTAGTTTAATCATTTTTCTGAAGTTTTCTATTCAACAGTTAGTCAAATTGTTTATATTCACACTTATATTGCAGACTATTTCGAAGTACGAAGTATTTCAATTAATCCTAACTTTAAGCCATCAAAAGTCTTTTAGCTTCAGGTAACACCGAACTCACTCATCATTTAGAATTTTTTTGTTACCGAATCTCCTGCACGTGACATATGTCAACAAGCGAAAAAGTGGTGTAACACTACCATAAATATGTTTGGTTAATTATTCATCCAAATCACCTAATATATTCATTGTGGCAGTTTGATTAGATGGTTAACCACTAATCTATTGACTTTATTTATTTATCCATCCAAATTTAATCACCAAATGACGATTTGGTCTATTTAAGTGATTGACAGAAAAATAACATTCAACAATAATTAATTGAAAAACCTATTGATTTCAAAAAGAAATGACAAACCTATTATGTTAAAATATATAGCTTAAAAACAATTGTCTTTCATATAATTAGTAACATTTATTTCAAATTAACATTTTAAGCTGGATGGTGGGTTGGCTAGAACGCGAAGAATAAAAAATTTGAAAATTTTTTAGTTAAGAGTATTTATAAATCATTTGCGATGGTTTGCTCTAAATTTAAACACCAATATATCTACCTTTGGTAAATAACCTAAATTTCGATTTGATTTGCATAGTCAATTAGTAGTCGATTTGGGTGGTGTGGTGATTTGTTATTAGACATATACTCAGTTATGGATCAATACTCACGTTATAGTTACATGGTACTCTTTCCGTTTTCAATTGATAAATAATATGTCTAAATAATTATATTGTCTGAGAATATATAAAACTTCTCATTTTGTATACATTATTTGTTGCTTAAAAGTCATTTTACTCTTAATAACATTCTTATTTTTTCAGTATCGATATATTTATATAAGTACTTATTATCCAATTAAAATAACTAATCAAATAAGAATAATCTTATACAATCGCATAATAACTATTGCTTGAAACTAACTTAAATACAATTTTTCTTATAACTATGATAGTTTAAAATTACCTATTAATATGAGACGAAAAATTTATTTAAGATTTTATTTAAATATCAACACAGATAATTTAATAATTCCATAAAATTACTGCATCTAACTGTGTTATACTCCGTTTGTCCTATTTTATGTGAAAAAATTCCTGTTTTACATATTTTTACTTAAAAATACTCTCAATTTATTTGTCTTAATAGTTAACAATATTGAAAAAAAAAAGTAATAATAAAAAAATGTAAAATTCTGTTAAAATATTAACCCCAAACGCATCATAACGAAACATATAAAATTCTGTTTCATGAACGAAATTTCATTTTGACACATCACCACACTTTCTACATGAATAGCAAACACAGTCTGTATTAGTAAAGAAAATTAATTATACTACTTGCCGAGAATGGCTTAATTAAAGACTACGTAAGTGTTTTACGTTACCAGCAATGCGACCATGCATTTACGCAAAGGAACAGCAAGCAAGTGCAAAGGCGTAAATAAATAAAAATAGAGGGGCAAATCAGGTAGAAAAAAAGGACGCATGGTTTGTTAACGCCAAAATTTATGCGTCTGAAAACCCGAACAACGGAGAGAGAGACAGAGGAGAAACAAATATTGTAAAAATAGTTGCAGAGTGGTTCTGTTGTCGGTTCCGGTTACCATGGGGTTTTATTAGGTCCTACATTGTCAGAGCTTCTGTCTTTCGAAACGGCCATCCTCCTTTTCTGATACTCGCTCTACTTTGCCGAATGGCTTCGTAGTCCAACTTTTTTTTTTTTATCTTTCTCCGTCAGTTGTTCCTGGAATTGGAAAATATTCGTGGATTCATCCGCATTGATTTGGATTTAAATTCGATCAATATTTTTATCAATAATGGTATGTTCTCATCCGTATTTTGGACCTCGCCGGAGTTTATTGTTTTATTTTCGTTGTTTATTGAGTTTTGGCTTAGGAAAAGAATATATGAGTGTTTGTTTGTTGTGTAACATCGTTGAACTCAGTTGTTGGTGGTGTTGCTTTGTAATGTAGTTGAATTTAGTGCAATGAGCTTTTGATTCCGAGGATTATTATTAGTGAGTTCACTCTTCAATTTTTTTTTTGTATTTGAATTGCCTTATAAGACTTTTGTTTTCTTCTTGGTGAATTTGTCGTCTAATATTGTTTTCTCTTATATGATGAAAGTTGCTAGTTATATGGTTTGGACGAATTATTTGGATTTCTAGCCTTCGTACTACCAAATAATCTTGAATTCTGATCGTCTTATCTTGAATAATGTCCGAAAATGAGTGTTGTTTGAATCTTTCACGTTGGATTAAATGATACATCACGTTAATGTTCTTTCCGAATTATTGCTAATCATTGTTTTCATTTTGAAGACTTTGATAATTTATTTCCTTTTATAGTTGATACAATTTGAGGCAAACTTGTTTCAATTAGGATTGAGCGCTTTCTTTTCGGTTTTAATACAGCTGAAGTGTTGTTAAGTGTCTTGCTATTTTTCAACTTCTTGAGGGTATTATTAAAGAGTTTACTACCACTGGTATTTATAAAAATAATGATTTCAATTTATGTTGATGGACGCATGATTTGAGGAAGTGATACCTGGATATATAAATATTATTTCATTGTCTCATGGTATGTCTCTCCCTAGCTTAAATACAGCCACATTATTTCATTTTCTGAGACTAACAAGACCTTAGTTATGCGAACATTTGACTGTATATCTTTTGTCTCACTGATTGTTCTTGCTGATTGGCTCTGTGGTGTTTCTGATATAGGCAACTTTATCTGCAATCCCTCTTTTCATAAACGTTTTTCCTTCTCGAGAATAGTTTTTTCTGCTTTATCATTTTTCCTTTGGTCATACAGGCTGCAACTATTAACTTTGTAGTTGGATCATTTGTCTGGTTGGAGGATCTTGAGTTAGCATGGATAGATGGGGAAGTTGTGGAAATAAATGGCAAAGAGATTACAGTTAATTGTACATCGGGGAAGACAGTGAGTGCTTATTGACAGTTGTATTTTTCTTTTCTTTTTTTTTAGGCTTGGATAGGCAGGAGGTGATGTTGTCATTTTAAATTCTCTTTCTTTTTCCTTATACCTGATTACATAATTGTCTTGGGAAATTTGAGGTTGCTTCATGGAAAGTCTCTTTTGTAGATTGTTGTCAAAGCCACTGATGTGTATCCTAAGGATCCTGAATTTCCTGCATGTGGTGTGGATGATATGACAATGCTGGCATATTTACATGAGCCAGGGGTTCTCGACAACCTTAGATGTAGATATGACATAAATGAAATTTATGTGAGTTTTCCAATATTCGTTTTTAGTCGTTTGAGTAGAAAAGTGGTGCTTTTTCTCCTTTTGTTTTGAACTGTTTTAAGTTGCTATGTACCGTCATATCATAGACGAAAATTTATTTTTCAGGTAATTTTATAGTTTTGTTACAACGAGCTGAATTCTGTGATGGTGATTCCAGACTTACACAGGGAATATATTGATTGCTGTGAACCCTTTCCAAAGACTTCCTCATTTGTACGATAATCATATGATGGGAAAATATAAAGGGGCAGCCATTGGTGAACTGAGTCCTCATCCCTTTGCTGTTGCAGATTCAGCATACAGGTGATTTTTACGTCTTTATTGGTTTGATTCAACATGTCATCATGTGTTTATAAGTCGGTAATTTTCAGACTGATGATCAACGAGGGAATAAGCCAGTCGATATTGGTTAGTGGTGAAAGTGGGGCCGGTAAAACAGAGAGTACAAAAATGCTTATGCGCTATTTGGCCTATATGGGGGGAAGAGCTGCAGCCGAGGGACGATCTGTGGAGCAGCAAGTTTTAGAAGTATTTTTTCCTTTTGCTTTTAACTTGAGTAATAACCTAGCATGTGAAGTTGACCCTAGGAGAACTTGCTGCAGCTATATTGACTTATTGATTTAAAAATTCTTTATTGTTTTGTAGTCCAACCCTGTTTTGGAAGCGTTTGGTAATGCGAAAACTGTCAAAAATAATAATTCAAGGTGTGAAACTTCAAAGTCGAACTTATTGCCTTACTTTTGTAGTTTGTTTGACAAAGTGGAATGTCTCAGTAAAACCAATACAATTTGATTGCAGTCGTTTTGGGAAGTTTGTGGAGATTCAGTTTGATCAAAGGGGGAGGATTTCAGGAGCTGCCATTAGAACTTATTTACTGGAAAGGTCTCGTGTTTGTCAAGTGTCTGATCCTGAGAGAAATTATCATTGCTTTTATATGATTTGTGCTGCACCGCCAGAGGTACATCAATGTTTCCTGATGCATTAGTAATTATCTCGATGGAGAAATTGGTATCGTTATCATAAATGTAGTGTGTGTCTAATGGAAGTCTAACTTGAATTAATTTTGGAACTAAGAGTTTTTTTTAAATATGTGTCTGGTGGGTTGCAGTATAATATCCTACCACTTCCATTTTCGTGCTCTCTTTTTTTATGGGTGATGGTTATTTTAGCTCTCTTGATAAATGCCAAATTATAGAAAACTTAGTAATTGGATGGTGCTTCGTGCTTTACCTTTTCCTGCTTTTCTTATCAAACAGGGTAAATATGTACGCTTTTATGTGTTTTTATTTTGTAATGCTATTTTATGTTTCTATATGTTAGGTCAAATTTTTTATTCTGTTTAAACTAGGAATTTTAGTTTGATATTTTTATTCTCAAATGTGTGTTTGTTTAATGTTCATTCAGGATAGAGAGAAGTACAGAATGGATAATCCAAGAACGTTTCATTATCTCAATCAATCAAATTGCTATGAGATTGATGGATTGGATGAATCTAAGGACTACCTTGATACTAGGAGAGCTATGGATGTTGTCGGGATAAATGCTGATGAGCAGGTACTATAGTCAGATGTAACTGCAGGGATTAAATGTGTAAAGACATATTCTAAAATTTCTTCTCACAGGAAGCGATATTTCGGGTTGTGGCTGCAATACTACATCTAGGCAATGTTGAGTTTGCAAAGGGAAATGAAATAGACTCTTCAGAACCCAAGGATGATAAGTCTCGGTTCCATCTAAAGACTGCAGCTGAACTTTTTATGTAATTTGTTTTTATCTAATATTCTGCTATTTTTCTATTGTATCGTTCCTAATGAGTCCTACAATATTCTACCTTCTTTAGGTGTGATGAGAAATCTCTTGAGGATTCCTTGTGCAAACGTGTGATTTTGACTCGAGATGAGAGCATAACAAAATGTCTTGATCCTGATGCTGCAACCGTCAATAGAGATGCTCTAGCCAAGACCGTTTATTCAAGATTGTTTGAATGGTATTGCTCTACTGTTTGATTGGGCATTGCTTTATTATTTGTTCTTTATTTGAAAGAACGATCTTCACTAGTAACAGGTCGTTTTTATTTATAGTGGTCTTACTGTTGCTTACTTTCTTCAGATTTTCACTTCTCAGGATTGTAAACAAGATTAATATATCTATTGGTCAAGATCCTGACTCAAAATCCCTGATTGGTGTTCTGGATATATACGGTTTTGAGAGTTTCAAGACAAACAGGTGCTTAGCTGGTACGCTTTTGTTTTCATCATTTTCAATGTTTAATTTTTTGCTGAGAACTGCATGCAGTGCCTATCATTTATTTTGATGTGGATTAACTAGTTTAATTGAAATATTTATGCGGACATTTTTTTGTTGATTTTGATTATCAGTACTTGTCAAGATAAATATAGTTAATAAATGCACGATTTACTTTGTGAAATGCTCTTCTATGCCACTAAATGCCGAGTTTGTTCTTGCATACCTCCAAGCACATCTTATTTTTATTTTAATAAGGGCTTCATAACGAACCTTTCGACAACCAAAAGGTCATTTGCATGTAAAGTATTTTGTTTTGTGTTGTTTATTGTGAACAGTTCAATTTATTTTTCACCTACGTATGATCCCGATGTCTTTTATGCTCCCCTGTAAGTAATTGCGTAAAACTTAATTTGGTTGTGACAGTTTTGAGCAATTCTGTATCAACTTGACCAATGAAAAGCTACAGCAACATTTTAATCAGGTGTGTGGACAGATATTTATGATCCTTACTATTCCTTGTGAAGATTGGTGACTCCTACTAATCTAACCTTGTTATTCTGTTTTGCAGCATGTTTTCAAGATGGAGCAGGAAGAATACACTAAAGAAGAAATTGACTGGAGTTATATAGAATTTATTGATAATCAGGATGTTCTAGATCTCATTGAAAAGGTGTTTTGTCAATGCTGATGCCAAAATTATTAAATCTGATGCTTATTCTTCCATTAAAATGCTAAACAGAATAATAGAGGATCTTCAGGCTTATGTTTGTTTCGGCGTGAAATTTCATATTTGAGACAAGTTCAATTTTCATTAACCACGATAAATTTGGACAACATTTTGCTGATGAAATGAGAGTGCAGTTTGAATGTTTTGTGATTTTTCTCCCTAGGCTTAAGAAGGACAAGTGGCATTTCTTTCTTTATGCTAGTTCATTGCTTTCTTGAATTCCACCTATCTAATACTTTCAGTTTTATATTTCAGAAACCTGGTGGCATTATTGCTCTTCTTGATGAGGCATGGTATGTCATTTTGTTGTATATTAACTAGTATGTCATTTTGTTGCATATTAAATATCTTAATTTGTTGGTACATTCATCAAATTTGCTTTTGATTACATGAAATACATTTCTATGCCGATGGTATTGTTCACATGTTGCTTGTTTATCTTCTGTAGTATGTTCCCTAAATCAACACATGAGACATTTGCACAAAAGCTTTATCAAACTTTCAAAGATCACAAACGCTTCAGCAAGCCTAAGTTGGCACGTAGTGACTTCACAATAAGCCATTATGCTGGTGATGTAAGTAGTGTTATTCTTCTTATAGAATGCCTTGCAATAGTGATCCCTCTTTCAGCCTGGGCGATGAATCAGTGTACTCATTTCAAGGCTTTTTCTGATTGTAGGTAACTTACCAAACTGAGTTCTTTCTTGATAAGAATAAAGATTATGTTGTTGCTGAGCATAAGGCCCTACTCGGTGCTTCTCGATGCTCCTTCGTTGTGGGTCTGTTCCCACCATTACCTAAGGAATCCGCTAAATCTTCGAAGTTCTCATCAATAGGTTCTCGGTTTAAGGTTAGTTTTCAAACATTGTACATATGCTTGAATGTAGTCGTTTGGACATTTGTGTTGATTCTGGTACTTTTTTTGACAGCAACAACTGCAAGCATTGCTTGAAACGCTTAGTGCCACAGAACCTCATTACATCCGCTGCATGAAACCTAACAATGTTTTAAAGCCAGCCATATTTGAGAGCAATAATGTTCTTTCGCAACTACGTTGTGGGGTATAATTTAAGATATGATCATTTTAATGAATTAGATGTTGCTTATTTACATGTTTGGTCATTGATTTACGTTTATTTGTCATCTCTCATTTTAGGGAGTCATGGAGGCAATTAGAATAAGTTGTGCTGGGTACCCAACCAGGAAAACATTTGATGAATTTGTTGGTCGTTTTGGCATATTGTTACCTGGTGTTCTTGATGGGAGGTAAATTTTGTTCAGGTTACTTCTGTTTCAAATTTTGTAATGATCAACATTCCTCGAAAGTTTTGAATTCTTCTCTTTGTATTGCATCTATTCTTATAAATCTTTTATTACATCTTGATGTAGATGTGATGAGATTACTGCTTGTGAGAGGATTCTAGAGAATGTAAACCTGAAAGGTTATCAGGTACATGTTTACAATTTTAATTCCTTCTAAAATTTACTGACTTGCTTTTGCTATTTCTTAGCAATTAAAAATATAATTTTGGTGTCTCAGGTCTTGCATGAATTTTAGGCCAGTATTATGATAATCCTTAATTTAGACATTTGAAATGTTAGTGAGGGACTGCACTGAACCCTAGTTCAGTAGATCTAATCATGCTTTCACTGTAACTACAGGCATGCAGCTGTATCTTGCATCTGTTTATAGATTTTTACCATTGTAAAATTGCTTTACTATTATCAGCAGTGTGCATTATGGGATGTTATTGAACATAAGTTACTCAAGTCGAGTCTTCAAAGCTGAGTTAATTTTTTGATCTATTTTGTTGCAGGTTGGCAAAACTAAAGTTTTCTTGAGAGCTGGTCAGATGGCAGAACTTGATGCTCGTCGAAGTGAAGTGTTAGGAAGATCGGCAAGCATTATTCAAAGGAAAGTTCGTTCATATTTTTGTCGCAAAACCTTTATCTTGTTGCGGCAGTCTGCGATTAACATACAGACTTTATGTAGAGGTATGGTTTTGTTTGCATATTTTTCCTCTTGAAATAACTTTTTTTGCCTGATTATTATTATATGCCATGGACAGGAGAACTTTCCTCTTTATAATCTGACTTGAATATGTTCATTTTACTAAATTCAAGGCCAAGTAGCAAGGCGTCGATACGAATGCTTGAGAAGGGAACATGCTTGTCTGAATATCCAGAAGAATTGTCGTGGATATGTTGCTAGGAAAGCGTACAACAATTTATGCTCTTCAGTGGTTTCTATTCAGACGGGTATGCGACTAGTGGCTGCGCGCAATGATCTTTTGTTGAGGAAGCAGGTTAAAGCTTCCATTATGATCCAGGTAAAGGTCACATGTTGAGAATTTAGTACAATTAAATTTCTTCTGTTTTATTTTTGAATTTCGTTTTTTCTTTATTTTTCTGTGGAAAGATCGATTAACTACATCATAAGACATGTCAAAACTCTGAAGAGGGTTTTCTGGGAAATGGATTGTGCTTGCGCATTGGCAGTTTAAAGAAACTTTAAACAGCAAGTTTTTCTTGGATGGTTGAACTAATCGATGCAATTCTATTTATTCAAATCTTCCAGTAATGTATCCTACCTCTAATAGACATTAAACAATTCCTTATTTCCAACCCTATAAAAAAAAGGAATATGAAAAGAAAAGATAGAAACAAGGGTAGGAGTTGTCTTTTACTTCCAAGAAATTTGATGAAGGGGTATCAAACCTTGTTACAATCACATTGTATGTATGCAGAAATGAGATCAAGGTTTGTCTTGTGGTTGGATGATGGTAACTTACGTTGATGAGTATTGTAACGACTGATCTATCCCCTCACATTGAGAATTCTGCCACATCTTTTGAAATGACCTACTAAGTTTCTAGTGATGGATTCTTTTAATTTCTTGTTCACTTTGGTTTTAGTTTTTAATTTTTTCCTATATTTACGGGAGTATCGAATTCTTTTTACAGAGTCATTGCCGAAAATACCTAGCACGGCTTCACTATTTGCGGTTAAAGATAGCAGCACTAGTTACTCAATGTGCCTGGAGAGCAAGAACAGCTCGCAAAGAACTACGGAAACTTAAAATGGTGGAGCTTCTTTCTTATTCTTTAACCTCCTCAGATCATTGCTTAATCTGCTATTGAATTAGCTAAGAAAATATTTCTTCTTTGCCTGCAATATATTTCAGGCTGCCAATGAAACTGGTGCTCTCCAAGAGGCCAAAAATAAGCTGGAAAAGCAAGTCGAAGAACTTACTTGGCATTTGCAGCTGGAGAAACGAATACGGGTGAGGATTTCCTCTTGAAATTTTAACAAGACAAAAATACATGATGTGATTATAACATTTCCATTTTAACCATATCATTATGACGTTCAGTTGGGAGGGTCATACACCTATTTAATTTTTTTATGCTGAGCAGGAGAGTTTTATTGAGGTCCTTATTACTGAATGTTCTTGCTGTTAATGTTTTTCTTTTTAGAAAATACACATTTAAAATTAATTTAGACTTACAATATTTCATGGTGGAGTTACTGCATGATTTCCTCCCTCGTAATGCGTAAGAATAATCTGAAATAATAGTTTTCTGTAATTTCTTTTGGTATTGTGCAAGGGTTTTTGTGCTGCATATTTATGATGCTTTCATGTGGCAGGCTGACCTTGAGGAAGCAAAAACACAGGAAAATGCAAAATTGCACTCTGCTTTGCAAGAAATGCAGCTTGAATTTGAAGAAATTCAGCTTGAATTTGAAGAAACTAAAGCCTTACTTGTGGAAGAACTTGAGGCTGCAAAGCAAGCAGCTGAACAAGTTCCTGTCATACAGGAGGTGCCGGTGATTGACCAAGAATTAATGATGAAACTTACAGCTGAAAATGAAATGCTCAAGGTAAATTCTAGATTTCTTTTTTCTGTAATGGACCTTGAGTTGTAATTGAGGATTATGCTAATAACCACAGCAAAAAAATCAGAGATAGTAAGCATCGCACAATGTGAAATGTCAAATACAGTGAAATTGCCACTTTTTGTCAATGGCATTCATGAATGATCTTTTGCAGAGCATGGTAAGTTCACTCGAACAGAAAATTGATGAAACTGAGAAGAAGTATGAAGAGACAAATAAGCTCAGTGAAGAGAGGTTAAAGCAAGCTTTGGAAGCAGAGACGAAAATAATCGAGTTAAAGACGTCAATGCAGAGGTTTCTACAATAGCTTCTCCACTTTTGACAAGCGTTTGTTTATGCATGTTCTGAATTGATATTGTAATTGAAGTTTCTGATATTCTTATGGTTAAGTTACTCCCACTGTTTTTTAGGCTAGAAGAAAAACTTATAGAAATGGAAGCTGTAGAAGTTCTGCGGCAGCAATCGGTGTCCTGTTCACCTGTCGAAAAAACATCGGAACATTTAGCAGCATCTCAGGTAAATTTACTGCAGGAGATCGTTTTTATTCTATTTCTTTCATAAATGTTTTTGTTACTTACCTGTTACTGTTCCTGTCGTATTTTCTGCAGTCTCAGGAAAATGGTCGTCATGTAAGTTAAAAAAAAAATTAAATTAAATTATTGTTTGCTTCACTGAGATGATATTCCTGACTATTGCATTGGATGCAGGATCTAAATAATTCTCCTGTTAAAAAGTTTGGGACAGAATCGGATAAACGGCTTAGGAGATCTCAGATTGAACAGCTACGTGTATGCGACTCAACGAAACAATAGCTTATGTTTCTGATATGTGGATTGGGTCTCTTGTTTTTCTGCTGAAGTGTAAAATGCTTTGTCTAAAATCCACCATTATTTCCTTTGATGCAGGAGAATGTAGACTTTCTAATGAAATGTGTTGAGCAAAATCTTGGGTTTAGTCAAGAAAAACCTGTTGCAGCATTTACTATATACAAATGTCTAGTCCACTGGAGGTCATTTGAAGCTGAGAAAACTAGTGTATTTGATCGTCTTATTCAGTTGATTGGTTCTGCTTTAGAGGTGACCTTATTTCAGCAGTCAAGCATGGTTTGACTAGAATTTTCCTGGTATATGAACCTAACCATGACTGGTAAACGTCTTACACATTTTTTGTTTCGCCTAATATATTTCAGAAGCAGGATAATAACAAAGAAATGGCCTATTGGCTATCAAACACCTCGACATTGCTGTTTTTGCTACAGAGAACAATAATAGAAACTGGTTCGGCTCTGGCTCCGGCTCCAATATCATTTTTTGGAAGAATGGCCCAAGTATGATATACTTTCAGATTTTGTCTACCGGATCCTTTATATAAAATTGTTTGATATTTTTTATTATTAAATTTGCATTTGTAAAATTTTTGAAAGTTTTTGTTTTGAAATTTCCCTTGCATAAATTACTTTTGTTTGATGATTTTTCTCAGAGTTTCCGTGCATCGCCTTCTTCTGCCAATCTTAAAGTTGGAAAGGTTGTGGTGCGCCCAGTTGTGGCGAAATATCCAGCTTTGCTCTTTAAGCAACAGCTTACTGCATATGTGGAAACAATATATGGGATAATTCGAGATAATTTGAAAAGGGAACTGTCATCACTGCTCTCGTCGTGCATTCAGGTATATTACCCAAGATTTCCATTACTCAAATCACTAGTTTTTTGTGATTATATGGTCTCATTGGTGTTCATGATAGATTGAGTGTGTATTAACATATGCTCGAGTTTTTTTTCCCCTGAAGATTATAGTTTCAGATATCATGCTGCAGTTTTTTGTTGAATTTTAATGGTAAATAGGAAAGTTGGTAAATTATAAATTAAAGCATTGTTTTACTTGATCTTGGATTATATAGTAATGCTTGTATGTTTTTTCTCTTACATAGTGGATCGGATGGTGGTTAATTCTATTATAAAATTTAATTGCTTGGCCATGGAGATGGATACCAGATAGCCTGATAAAATAAAAAGACATGGTTGCCAAGTAAGGTAATCATATCCTACAACTGCTTTGTTTAACTCTTCTTTTTGTTTCCTGATTGATTTAGGCGCCTAGGGCATACAAGGGAAGTGCTTTGAAAGCATCTGGTCGGTCATTTGGCAGTGGTTCTCCAGCTAATCATTGGCATTGCATTGTTGAGATCCTTGAAGCACTGCTGTGGACACTGAAAGAAAATTTTGTATGATGTTCTCACTTAGGATAGTGTTCACGTAATGTTCTTTTGTGCAATGTGGCTTGACTTCTTGTGTCTTTTCAGGTGCCTCCGGTTCTTGTACAGAGACTTTTCACTCAGGTTTTCTGCTATATCAATGTACAGCTATTTAATAGGTAAACTCATGATTTCATTGTTTCGTCTTTATCATGTACAATTGTCTGATAGCATTTGCTAGTAAAGCTATTTGACATTTGAGTCCTATGTAATATGCATTTGCAGCCTGCTTCTTCATCGAGAGTGTTGCACCTTCAACAATGGGGAGTATGTGAAGGCTGGGTTATCTGAATTAGAACTATGGTGTGGACAAGCAAAAGAGCAGGTAACTTTATGGATTTGTGAATTGCAGAAAACGTTATTTTCAATGCATAAAGTCGTTAATTGCTTGACTAGCTTAGTCTGAATTCTCAAGTGCAAATGGATAACAATTTTTTTAGTTAGAAGACTGGAATAATTGAACTTAGATATTTAATTACATGATAGTTCCTTTAAATTAAAGTGATCTCTGGGACAAATGTTGCATTGTCAAAGATTCAAAGACAAAGGTGAACTTGAGAAGTTCCTAAATTTGTCTGGTTGTATCTTGAAATGTTCTAAATTGTATCCATTTATGCATATTTCCTTTATTTGAAGATTTTAAGCTGAGTTTGAAACTAGAGGGTGGATTTTATCCAATTATTGTCTAGTGATTTTCTGTATCTCCTTCCGTAGTGTCATGTCTCATCTCCTTCCGTGTTGTCATGTTTCATGTCGATCAAATATATTTATAATTATATAAAAGCATTCTTTTGTATAATTATTTTTGGAATTGATTTTATGCGTCTTAAAATTGCTTTGTGCCTCTGAGTTACAGTATGTAAGCTCTTCATGGGATGAACTCAAACACACAAGGCAAGCGGTTGGATTTTTGGTACGTCTACTCTGGTCAATATTTCTTGCCTTCAGAGTTTGTGAAATATCAATATTATTACTATAATGTAAAAAAATGCATGATTGTTCTCTTTATAATCATGGATATAATCGAATTAAAAGCATTATGGACACATTATTTAGGGTGATTTTGTCACCTACAGCATCTATTGATCGACTTGAAAGATGCTTTCAACTTCAAGTAGAATAGAAAAGGAGCTGTTTATTGATAGTGAAAATTTTCTGTAGAAAAGGCTGATTTGTAAACATGGTAATGATGACCGTTACTGGTGGTGTTAATAGGAAACAGAACCATGCAGCGGATTTTTTACTGTTTTGCTGAGCAGGAACTTTTTTTTCTTACCATGGTTTTGTTTTGGCTACCCTAAGATTAGCAAACTATCCATGCAGGTTATACATCAGAAATCAAGAATTTCCTACGACGAAATTACAAAAGATCTTTGCCCTGTAAATCCCTGTCTTTAAATGACGTCTTTTTTTTTAAATTTCTCGTTCATATGATTCTCTCTCCTTGTAGGCATTTCACATTGGTTTTTTCCCTGTTTCTTTAGGCACTCAGCGTTCAACAACTATATAGAGTTTGCACACTGTACTGGGATGACAACTGCAATACTCGAAGTGTATCTCCAGATGTATGGAAAATTAGATTCATAGCATTTGTTCAATCTTTCTCGAGGAATTTATTTGCAATTTTCTAAAATTCTGATATTGCCTTCTTAGTGCTTTTATAGGTTATATCCAGCATGAAAGTTCTAATAACAGACGATTCCAATGAAGATGACGGCAACTCCTTTTTATTGGATGATTATTCCGGGTAAGAAATAAAATTGTTGAACTCCCGTTAAGCAGAAAAAAGGTGCTGACAGGCTGTTTTTTTTTTTTGCCCATTTTGATGCAGCGTTCCTTTCTCAGAGGAAGACATTTCTAGTTCCCTACAAGAGAAGGACTTCACAGATGTAAAGCCTGCTCCGGAACTTCTAGAGAATCCAGCCTTCGAATTTTTACAGGACTGATTCCGAGATTCATTTTGTTCTTTCACTAGAGCAAAACAATGCACCAAAATTGCAGTTCAACTTATGTTCAACGCCACACTGTATGTATATCCACAAGATTTGATTTCAAGTAGCAAGTTTACTTGGCAGCATACATTACCCCAAATGTATTATTTATTCTTTTAAATTAGAGGTGTAAAAAAATCGCTAGGATGAAGGTTCTAATAGGAGAAGAGGAAAGGGGGTGTGGGATTAGGATTACAGTTTTGCTTTCTTTTTTGGTGAAATCTCAATTGGGAAATAGCATTTTTTCCAGGAGGAGAAACGGTCAAGTCGATGTAGCTATCTTATAAAATGTATCTGCTCTACTTCGTCAAATTATTCGGATACAATCTTATAGCAATTTGAGTTTCTCCTTTTCTTTTGTTTTGTCCTTGCTCTGATGGGAAGAACAGAACCACATGATCATTTCTTTGATGATAACTTGGCATAATTTTTTTTTGTTTATTCGCATGCTTATGTTTGACGTTTACAAGAAGGAATAGCTTTAGATTCAACACCTGCTAAGTGCCACTGTGCCAACAAGTTGATTCTAGATTTGTAAACTCATTGTTATGTTCATCAATATTACTCGTTAGATAATACTCTCAGCAGAATAGTGTCTGTAGATTTGCTCCATTACTATTCTTTCAGTCCTAAAGGTCAGATTAAAACATCAGAATGGTTATGGTACTTCAACATAGAAATCGTTGCCTGCCTGTTTCCACTGCGTTCTGAATACCAGAAATACTTCTTTTTCTAGTTTGTTATTTTCTCTACAGTACTCGTCCTAAGGAAGATCTTTCAACATAAAATCCTTATATCGGCTTTTTCAGGCTCGAAATGCTGCATTGGTATTCATATTCGAAATAAGCAATGAAATCCGAATAACAAGTAGTCATGGTTTGTGCAACAATCATGCTAAAAGGACTTGATTCAGTGGAGGGGAACGACAACCATTAACCAACACTTGTTCAGAAATCATGGTGTGTGAAAGAGAAGTAACGTTATTGGATTGGCGAAGCAATAATTAGGTGAAGCAGCACATGCCAATTCTTTGCATGATGAATATAGACGCCATCGTATTGACCGATT
>CANYCX012673348.1:0-22429 GCA_948193385.1 Breynia disticha f. nivosa
AATGTTTACAATTTTAGCAATCAACCTTATGTAAACCTTACATTAACCTTTTGACTTCCACTCTTTTTCAGCAACCTTACTTCCTAAAATCATCCTAGCATATCCCTAACATCAAGTTCAGTTTCTCTACATAATTATCATCATTTCCAGCAACCAAAACATCAATTTATATCCATTCAAATCAGCAAAATTCAACTATAAACCTTAAGTAAACCTTCCTTCAAGTTTACCTTATGACTTTAGGACTTTAGAATGGATGATTGCCAAATTTATGCTCCAAATCACTTCCTCTCACTCAATTATAAGATCTTCTGATGTTTTCTCAGCTCTCTCTGCAAGTTTCTCTGCATACCATATGTTTAGTTCTTGAATGTTCGGGCAATCGAGCAAGCTTTATATTTTTTTCCAGAAAACAGTAGAGAACACGTGGTTGGCGGTAAAGTACAAGTGGTCGTGCCCACTGCGCGTACTTTGCTGCCACTGTGCATACTTTTCTGATTTTCAGTATTTCTCCATTTTTCTTTGGTTATTTCCTATCAACCCTATATCAACCTTCATAAACCTCAATTTAAACATTCATTTTCATCATTTAACTAATTATTTTCCATACAATAAATTCCGGGATTTTACAATTCTCCCCCTCTTAGAAACTTTTGTCCTCAAAATTTAAACCAAATCGAATCTGAAGCAAAACCAATCGAATCATCAATCAAAGCAACTACTCTTAACATTCAATATCAGAATCATATCCAGAATTAAAACATACCTCAATGCTCTGCTGTCGTGTCTGGAAACAGATATGGATATTGTCGTCTCATATCTGACTCAACCTCCTAAGTTGCTTCTTTTGGTGAATGAAAACTCCACTTCACCAAAACCATCATAATCTCACGATTCCTCAACTGTCTCATTTGTCTGTCTAATATCTCAACAGGCTCCTCCTCGTAAGTCAACTCCTCTGATATGTCTAACTCTGGAGTGTTCAACACGTGGCTAGGATCAGATCGGTACCGTCTCAACATAGAAATATGGAATACATCATGTAATGAGACAACTCTACTGGTAATCTCAATCTATATGTCAGTGCTCCCACTTTCTCAATAATCTCGTACGATCTGATATATCTAGGACTCAACTTTCAACGCCTCCAAAATCGAATAACACCTCTCCAGGGTGAAACTCGCAAGAAAACTCTATCACCGACTGCATACTTTATCTCTCGGTGATGTCGAACGTAGTAGCTCTTCTAACGATCCTGAGCTGCTTGCATACATCTTTTCACAAAATTCACTTTATTTAGGGTTTGCTGAACTAACTTCGGTCTATCAATCTATCGCAAACCCTCGACATCCCAGTAAATTAGACTTTTGCACCGTCTCCCACATAATGCCTCGTAAGGTGCCATCCTGATACTAGAATGATAATTGTTATTCTATGCAAAATCAACTAATGGTAAGTGATCGTCCCAACTACCTCCAAACTCCAGAACACATGCCCTCAGCATATCCTCTACTGTCTGAATCATCCTCTCTGACTGACCATCAGTCTGCGAATAGAAAACTGTGCTAAACCTAAAATGAGTACCCATTGCATCCTGCAAACTCTGCCAGAATCACGATGCAAACCTAGGATCACGATCAGACACAATCGAAGTAAGAACACCATGTAACCTAACAATCTCGGCAATGTACAAACCAATAAGCATATCCAACGTATCCTCCTGTCGAATAGCTAAGAAACCTTACGTATATCCAACTATAAACCTTAAGTAAACCTTCCTTCAAGTTTACCTTATGACTTTAGGACTTTAGAATGGATTATTGCCAAATTTATGCTCCAAATCACTTCCTCTCACTCAATTATAAGATCCTCTGAAGTTTTCTCAGCTCTCTCTGCAAGGTTCTCTGCATACCATATGTTTAGTTCTTGAATTTTCGGGCAATCGAGCAAGCTTTATATTTTCTTTTCCAGAAAACAGTAGAGAACGCGTAGTGGATGGCAAAGTACGCGTGGTCGTACCCACTGAGTGCTTTGCTGCCATTGCGTGTACTTCTCTGATTTTTAGCATTTCTCCATTTTTCTTTGGTTATTTCCTATCAACCCTATATCAACCTTCATAAACCTCAATTTAAACATTCATTTTCATCATTTAACTAATTATTTTCCATACAATAAATCCCAGGATGTTACATAAAACCTTGGCCATTTAGAGGTTAGGCGATGGATGCAATTGGTGAGATTAATCCTTCTGGAAAAGGAGGATTTCATATATTTTGGCTGCAACTGATTATTTTACCAAGTGGGTAGAAGCAATGCCAATGAAAACTATAACCCAAAGTGGAGTTATACGTTTCATTAAAGAAAATATAATTTTTAGGTTCGGGATTCCCCAGTCGATAACAGTAGATCAGGCCACAGTCTTTAATGGCAAAGATATGAAAGAGTTTGCAAATGAATTTGGTTTTGACATAATCAATTCAACGCCCTATTAATTCAAGCAAATGGATAAGCTGAATCTACGAAAAAAATCATTAAGGGAAACATCCAGAAGCTGATCCAGGGAAACCCAAAAGATTGGTCTGAGTTATTACAACAGACGTTGTGGGTTCATCACGTTGGGTACAAAGGAAGCATGTGCGCGAGTCCGTATCAGTTAGTATATGGTCATGATATTGTTTTACCTTTTGAGATAGTTGCTAAGTCATTGCGTGTGGCTAAGAAAAATGATTTAACGTGTGTGGACTATAACGATGCTATGATGACTGAGATAGAAGCACTAGATGATATTCATCTGAGGGCTTTTGATTTGTTGAGAGTGCAAAAAGAAAAAGTAGCGAGAGTATATAATCAACATGTGAAAAGAAAAAGTTTTCAAGTTAGGGACTTAGTATGGAAAATTATTTTTCCTTTGGGTAAAAAAGATTTCTCTCTTGGGAAATGGTCCCCTAATTGGGAAGGTCCATTTAGGGTTGCAAATGTTTTCTCAGGTAATGCTTATTTATTAGAATCGCTGGAAGGAATTCTTCACAAGTGAGGGATAACTGGAAGATATTTAAAGAAATATGTCCCTTTGATTTGGGAAGCGAGTAAAGTTGTGTTTCAGTTTAAGTTTCCTGAGTTATGGAAGATGTTCGAGCAATCGAATATTGATGAATAACAAAAGGAGTTAAAAGTTAATAGATTTTTCATTTATTGCAATGGTGGGTGTACAATTTGTGCTTTGCCCAAGGGCTTGTTGCAGCAATCTAATAGGCTTTCTAAGGTAAAGGTACTTATACAGTGGGTATAGAGGCTAAGGTCGTAGAGAGAAGATAAATGTTCAGCACGTTGAGCTTGTTGTTCCTCCTGTTCGAAGGCTTGTAACTTCTCTCTAGTGTCTGCTACCTCTTACTTGGCCTCCGCGAGTTGTTGCCTTAGAAGCCAAACTTTCTCCTCCGTAAGTATAATTTGCCGCTGTTACTCATCCCTCAGATCTGACTTAGGGGCTCGCGCAGGGATAATTTGAGTTGGAAGTTCATCAGGAAATCCTGCACGAAATTCTCGCGCGCAGAATTGGTCTGCTCGCTGCCAGTAGTCGCTCAAGACCTGCATCCACATAAGAATATCACAAGGAACCTCGGTCTAACACCTCAATTCTGAAATCAGGCGCCATGTTCCAAAGTCCATGAACTGAGTCATGAAGTGCTTGATGTCGGTCTTGGCACTGAGTATATCCTTTATCCAGACAGCGAGAGCAGTGAGCTGTGATGCGGAGGGCATTTGGAAAGGGCCTCACGAGACATTCAAATGAGGGAGAATAGGAGCTGCAATGATCCCATTCAAGTTAATAACAAACATGAAAGATAAATAGTGAATGGGTTGAAGAAAGCGACACAAATACCTAGGCTAGAAGAAAGCACATAGTTTCCAATAAAAGAACTTGAGAGGCTTTGTCTCAGACCAGTTTTAAATCTTCCCTGCAAGGTGGTGGGTGCAGAAATGGGAACATGCATTGTCTTAGATATCGTTTCACTGGGAGGCAGAGGAGGATATGACTCAATTGTTGGTGCGGCCAGCGTGGAGTCTGAAGCGATGATGATTGCAGACAAGAAGGTTGAACCTCTGTCGCATCCAGAGCAACAGGAGTCTTGATCAATAGAGAGCTCGTCTCCAAAGCTAACACTGTTATCTCAACAGCTTCGCAGAAGGGAGACTCTAGATCGCTTTCTACCTCGTGAGGGGAAGGCTTCAATTCCCTCTGATCAGGTTCAGCTGGTGTAAGGGAAAAGAAGTTAAATGAATCAATTATAGGAGTGTAAGTATGAAGATACAAACCATGTTTAGAAGGGGAAGCGATGCGATCCTGGGTGTCTGAAACTTGGCCAAACATAACTTTCGCTGCATCTTTTTCTTCATCCCCATCGCCAAAGGCTTTCCTCATCATCGCGTCAATCTTGTCCTCGAACATTATTTCTGTTGGAATGGTAGTCCCAGGCTGAGCAGCTCACAGAACTATTTATGCCTCAGTTACGTCTGAAATGGGGGCGGAGCTTTCCCTAGGGCTGCGAGGCCTCGCGCCACTCTGCTCTAGCTTGGAGATAGCAAGCTGATGCGTCAAAACAGGTCAGAAGTAATAATTACTAAGTAAAGGAGAGCAAGTGTTGTCCCTTACAGTTTGGGCGAGAAGCGAGTCCATGTCCTTCTTTTTTGGTTCTACAACCACCATTTGTTTGCCTTTGTCGCCCTTTCCAGGAAATAACTGAGAAAGAAAAACGTTTATGCCTTGAAGGGTATCGCAGAGTATACAAGAAAATATCAAGGTCCAAATTGAAGTGGCCTTCGCGTACACGCCTACAGTGTACTTAGAAGAGTGCATCTATAGCAGATGATCTCATTTTGGTAGCACGTAGACAATGAAGCCAGCTCCTTTGCCAAATGCGTGAGATGAGAATGGGTGGCCTACCTGGACACTCGATGGTCTTTGTCTTAGGAGGAGAAGGAAATGATTGAGGCAACAACTCGACGACCTCAGGAGATGAATCTTCTTGTTCCTAGGTCGTTGGCTACTCTGGTTCTACTAGAACTGGTTCACGAGAAGAAACTTCCTTAGTGGGCAGAGCAGCGACTTCACCCAACTTTATTAACCTCCTTCTCTTTGAGGCAGGTTCGCTTGCTTCCTCAACTATTCCCAAGAATTTGCTCCCTTCCTGAGGCCTCTTGGCAGGCTTCGTGGCCCTCACAGCGTTCTTCGAAGGTTGGCTCACCTTCTGAGTTTTCTCAGTGGGTTCGCTCACCTCCTCAGGCATCTTAGAATGTTTGTTTGCCTTCTTTACTACTTGCTTCTTTACTACTTGCGTTTGACTGGCTCGCCAATCTGTCTTTGAATGCGTTCCCTCTCAGCCAAAGCAAAGAATTTGGGAAGCTCCTCTGCGAGCTGCTCTTATGTTTCTGGAAAGAGGCAAGCGACAAGGTAAGCATATGCAAGTAAGATAGAGGGAAATAATAATAACAAATGTAGAATAGCAATGTGAATACCTTATGAATACTGGGATTGCCAATATTTCTTCCACCATTGTTTGAATTTGGGGTCTGCTCTTGGACAGATGAGAAGATTGGGCAAAATTTTTTTGGGGATAGTCTCGTATCCCTTTATTGTGTCAAGTAAAAACTTTGCAAACTCATAGCCTGCTCATTTCTCCCATGGTTGATTACAGACTAGAGTTAGCGGGTAAGGAACTCGTTGCACGAGCCCCAATTGGCGACAGTTGAAATGGGAAGTGTAAGCTTCGAGTCCCATGAAAATTGGCTCGAAGATGTCTTGGGGACAGGTAGTCCGCGGGGTAAGAGTAGGCGAACCAGCTCTCTGGATCAAAAACTTCTGGCTTCGGGCCAAATGCATCAAGCTCGGTGCCTTTGAGCTTGGGGTAGTGGACGAACCACTTATCATCACTTCTTTGCGAATGATATTCATCTTTATTTGCCACGTAATCGATGTAGTCAATAATTGATACCAACTTCGTTGGGGCTCGCTTGAGTTGTATGTTGATGTGTTCGTGATCCCCAAAGAAATAGGTATCCGTCCACCTAGCTAGGAGCCAGTAAGAGATGCTCAACAATATGGGCAGCGACCTATCTGTTATACAGGACAAGCCGTTGTAGAGAGCAACCAGTATCAATGGGGCGAAAGCGACTAGATGGATGGATCCGATAAAACACCAGTTCACGAGGGTGATTGCCCAAGGTAGTAGATTGACTACAAGTTTCTTTGAGGTAGTGGCGAATATGTACTTGCTTAGGTAGTACCAGAAGAAGTCGCTCAGCTCACGCAGGCTCAGTCGTTGACTAGAGGAAGTCTTTTCGTTCACTTCAGCAGGCTCCAGGCTTGAGTACGATAAAGGGCATCCCTCATCCCCTTTCTTGGTTTTAAAGCGTGTCAAGTGTTCAGTCATCGCGGTGCGCAAGTTAGGCATGTACTTAGTTGGTAGTTGCTCCCCTTCAATTATCGCTTCGAAGAGTATTTGTACGTCCAATAGAGTTATGGACATGAACCCCTCAGGCAGTTGGAATTGGTTGAAGCTTGGGTTCCGTAGGGATGCGAGCACTGCGATGAGGCACCAATCCGGGTGACGCTCCTCTACCATCGCGTTAATAACATTTTAAGACACATGCGAGCAAGTGTCCGTTGGTAAGCTTGGAGGATCCAGTTGCTAACCCACTTTTTGTTTACGGATTTCAGGCGTTCAACATTGACTGAAAACTGCAGCCTCGCCTCGCATGTGCGAGGAAAGAAATCCTCCATCTCTTCCAACTTGGAGGATGGAAGGTGAGAGCTGGGACCCAAAGTGAACACCCTACTAGTAGTGTGTTCAGGGTGAACTTGTTGTTGGGTCTTTCCGTCGAGGAAATAAAGGCCAGGACGAGTGTAGGTTTTGGAGTGATTAAAAAACTCCTCTGAAAGGTGTTTGAAGTCACCAGAAAGGCTGGGGATCCTCATTTTGGTGGGATTTTGAGTTTGGATCTTCATTGTTGCAGAGATTAGGGCTTGAAAAAGTTTAAAGAACTTGATAGTAAAGAAGGAGACGAAGTGTTTGTAGAAATAAGATTTGAAGAAGGAAGAAGGAACTGAGCTCCTGTTTTATAGGCAAAGGGAGAGACTGAACAGTCTCATGCAATGAGGAGTCGCAACTGTGCGCATTTAATGCGGATTCGATTTATTGAATTTTAAATCATGGTTAATTCAAATTACAAGTTGATTGGGGAAGGTTATCCCACGCGCATGATTACACCTGTGTCAGGTCGGTTCGTGACTCAACTCTCCCAACAAAAGGAAGTATTCTCGCGAAGAAATGCGGATGATATCCATATCTTTTTGCGTAGCTGTAGCGCGTCCTTGCGCGTGACTGACGACCAGTGTGACATGTCTGACGCAATACTCATAATGAAAAAAAGATATGCATGGGGAACTTAATGAATACAAATCTTGCATTTGATGAACGTACGAAAAGTGCCTAAAAAGTGTTGATGTGACCCAAAAAGTGCAAGTGGCAGGGGTCGCTGGGGCAGGAGATGTGTCCTGACTTGTGCAGTGGAGTAAAACTAGGCACGCGATAGGAATGAATTTATGGACCTAAGATCTAAGGGAATAAATAAATAAATGCAAGAGGGATTTATTGTGAGTCAAGTGTGCAGATGATGAATCATTTTAGTTGCAGACATTTGCGCGAATATATAGAAGACTTCTTCGTCAGCAGTAAAATCCTCAGAAGTCTTTTCGCAGAGGGGGATCTGTTAACACCATAATTAACTCTGCGAGGTCTCGCTGACCAAGGTATGAGGCCTTTCAAATTGATCCAAGGTTCATTGAGACTCGTGGAGAGCTGAGGAAGAGGTTTAAGTCGATGAAGGTTAGCAAGAATAAGTGGCAATTGGGGACAATTGCGAAAAATCAGAAGGATTAGCGAGAGCAGGCATTATCCAGCGAAGAATATTACGCCGCCACGTCATTGGATCAGGAAATTAGGAGCGAGCGGTTACCAGCGCGGGAAATTGGAATTTGAAGATATGGTCAGCCTCCCACGTCCAGAGGTAGTTATTGTAAACATGGATTGGAAGAGGCAATTTCAATATGATCGTGGGAAACCGCTCAACTGTTCTGAAGCATGGGTAACTACTTTTGGGGCTTATAAATAGAAGGAAAATTGAACGAACAAGGGTTCCCACACCACACACATTGCATTTACTTGTCGTTTTTCCTTTCAGTTTTTACTTTCCTTTAGTTTAGCCTAGCATAGCAATAGATCATCACTTTGCAAAAGTGCCGAAGGGAGTCTTGAAATCTCAAGAATGTCTTCTGAGGCGTCTTCTGTAAGTGTTTAGTTTGTAATTGTAGTCTTTTGATTAATGCAATTACATTTCTACACTTTATCTTTCTCGCTCTTTACATTTATTTATTGCTTTCAGCACTAGGTGTATGGTAATTTAACCTTTAAATTTGTTATTGTTTTCTGCAACCTAGGAGTAGTCATAACTCAATTTAACTCAAGCTTATTTTCACATCAAAAGTCCTGAAGCGTTTTCAGGCAAGCGAACCAACCGCGCCTTTTGATCTCACGGTCAACCACTCACACATATACACACACACGCTTGTGTCCCTCGTGGATGACCCCACGAATTAAGCCCCAACATTAAGCAAACAATTATATTTTATTAACATATATTATATATGTTTAGATTGTACGTAACTGATTTTCTAATAAGGTTCAGTTGTATATAGTGTCGTTTTTTTTTAAATTTAATTTGATTATGTTTAATTTGAAATCTTATGTCTCCTTAATTGTAGCTTTAAATTAGGAAATTAATTTGAATTTAAAATTGATGTTGGCAATCAGGATTTACTTAGATGGCATCTAAATTTCAAAATGAAAAGATGTCATCTTAGTAAGTGGATAGAAATTATACCATTTTAGTAGACAAAAAAATTATGATGAAATTTTAGTAGATGAAGTTTAAAATGATGTTGAATGTGTAATTATCCCAATTGTTAGAGTTGAGAATCTGAAAAATATCTTATTTCTCTTTGGAGTCTAATGTGAACAACTTTTATTCTTATTTGTTAGGACGAGAGTCGAGAGAGAAAGGATATACATGTACATAATAAGGGTGCTACATGAAATATAGGAAAGTAACTAATGTATACGTGGAAGAACTAGCCTTTGGTACCAAAATACAAGGAAAGTGGTACTTCTCCTGCTACCTTAGGATCAAGGGTGGTCGTACATTTGTATGTTTAGCTTTTGCTATTTTATTTAGTTATTATTATATCTAGAGCAAGGGATTCAAGTAGAAGTCCCTAAATTACTCGGCTCACATATACCAGATTGCATGTGTTAAATGTTGTAAAATTCCTGCATAAAAGCTTAAATCAACCATAACAACATTTGCATACATATGCATTTATTGTTCTTTCCATATTTGAATGACTTTAAAATATTATATAACATAACAGAATACGAATGACAAGTGTCAAAATAAAATTTCAAGAACCAAAATGAAAGTTGAGAAAGAAAAATGATAAATTGTAAAAAGGAACACACACACATGTTCAGCCTTATCCTTTGACTTAACACATTTAAACACTTCCAAAATTTTTCTAAACCTCCAGAAAACATCTTACAATCATCTTGACAATGCATGCGTGTCAACTCGATCCATTCCTTTGCAAGGAAATTCCTACAATTGTTCAGGATAGACGCAAGAGGATGGACACCAGGAAGGGTAGAAAGTAGCAGATTAATCACAGCTGAAAATCCGTGTCCACCTGCAGTTTTTTAACACACCAATCTCGGCCAATATACAGACCAAAAAAGAGGCTCCAAAGCGCAGCCTCCATCAAAGAACAAGTGCCATGGTTAACAGCAAAACGCTTCAACCATTCACCTCTATCATCCCAGATCACTCCACTACAGGACGCCACAAAAAAACTACGTCTCGAAAAATCTTAGCTCTACCATGAATTCCTGCTGCTTGGGGGAATACCAAGCTATGGCCTTTGCAGAGCCAAGAACCTGCAGCGCATATTCGATTGCAAAAACATGGTCATGCACATAAATCTGCTTGTCTTTGTTCTTCAAATCAATCCCAATTTCAGAATCCACTCTAAAACTGAAAGGTCCAACAATCTGCAGAAGTGCATGAAAATTGATCAGGCTGGATAGATTTTTTAATATCCAGAACCATTTATTATTTTATTCTTAATTCATATCACGTTGGAGACAAAATTTTGTAAAAAAATTGAAGCAAATGAGAAAGAAATTCTTGCCTTTAAACAATAAAAGGATATAGGCTAATGTAGTCGAAATGCAGTTGCACAAAGAAAAATTAGTGAAGTACTACTTAAGTATTCATAAGTATTGGATGATAATGGGACAATAGTAGGTACCTGTTGCTGAAAAGATATAGTCGCTGCTGGACAAATTGCCTGAACTGCTTCCACAGTTGGCTTTTGTGAATTGAAAAAGTCTTGTGCTAATTGTGTGGCACCAGAAAAAAATTTGCAGCTAGAAGGAAAATCTAGATGAATATGGCAACGAGTAAGATCTAAAAATAATCTTTGGAAGTTGCCATGCTGAGCTGTAAACGTAACAGATGAAAAAATATCGGCCAAGATGGTAGATTTGAGGCTGGGAGCATGAAGACAAAAGCCTTTGCTATCTTGAGAAATGCCCGTTTTAATAGACTTAACTAGATTCTCTCCATGACAGGCTGTCAAAGCAGCACCTGTATGCATACTCAAGTATCAGCAGGAATGCATCTAAGCATATTAATATTTAGAGATGATTGAATATGCAAGTAAAATATGAGTATGTAGTTATGTCATTGATTCAACATTAAAAGTTTGAATCTTTTGGTTTTCCCACGCGATGGTCAAGTATTCTGCGTGATTAGATTGAGAACAAAGGATGTTTATTGATTGATTCGTCAAAGCCTTGCAAACAAATAGACATGCTATGTTTAATCCATTGGATAAATATCATGCAATTCAAAAATTAATAAAAGAAGTGCATGCTCAATTCCCCAGTCAATACAAGACGTCAATTATCCAAAAAAGTGAATGTATGCTAAGAGGAAGAATTATACCAATAATGGCAGAGGCAGAAACATGAGGATTGGAGAGAAACATGTCAAATGGCTGCACCATTTTCAATTTGGGCGCTTTGCCTCTCCAAAATTCAAGAATTTGCTTAAAGGAAGCAGCAGCTTTGACTGTGGTGCCAGGGAGCAGAGCCAGAGGAAGTGAAGAAGCCTGCTGCGTTTGAAAGGGTAATGGGTGGCCAGAATTGTGACGCATACATAAATGATAGCTGAGACCAGATTCGGAAGAGATAGAAGCAAGATCAGCGGCCACAGAGAAGGGGACGTCCCAATAAGAACCCGACTTGTCGATGAAAAGAGCAGGAGATACAGCCTCAACAGTGAACTCATGATTGGGGAACTAAACAATTCATACACCCAAAACATAAAGGTAAGTACATAGACAAAACATACAAAGAGAGCAATGGAAAAAGCAGGTTGCCTGGTGATGAAAGATGGCTTTTCTACGGGGAGGAGTACGATCTCCGTAAGCATCATAGCTCAAGTAGAGAACATCATGGGGAGACAGCATCAACTCCGAACACAAACCAACTGCATACAATGATTTATCCCAAAGATGTGTGAAAAATGAGTTGTTGTTGTCACGTTTGTGCTGCAAAGACGACACAAATTGTCCAACTTTGAACTGTGCAAGTAATGAGGTGAACCTGCATTCATTACAAGATTGATAGGTTAGATGCATTTAGTGAAAAAAAAGAGATAGGAGGAGGAATACCAGGAATTAGTGAGAGGAAGAGCAATGAGTCGATGAAGTGCCCAGCCTTGAGAGGAAGGAGAAAACGAGGGAAGAAGAGGAGTGGCCATGAAGCGTTGAAAGAAATCTACTTGTCTGGGTCTGCTCAGCCTTTTCCCTCTTGTTACTCCAAGTGGAACTGCTTCTCCTACTCCCCCCACTGCTCTTCCTTCTCCTTCCAACGTCGCTGTAGTCGACACGTCCAGCTCCCAGAATCCTCCGTCCATTGCCCATCGAAGCTTCTTCATTTTTTTCACTCTTTCTTTCTCACTACAGGTCGTCTCCTTCTGTCACGACCCAATTTGAGCATGTGCGTACAGAACGGACGGTATATGAGAGCCCGATTTGAAGCATACAAGCCTTTGAACTTACATATACCAATTAATTATTAAAATAAATAACTTGAGTCCAAAAAATAAAATAAAATAGCTATGAAAACATTTTATTTAATAAAATAATTCACAGGATGGTACGAAGTATCTAGCACAAATTGAGTCAAATCAAAGACTCACACTACCTGAAAAATTCTCGCTGCTAGAAGAACTCTCAATACTTTCCAAATAAGCAGAAAACTTGTAAAAAATAAAAAACTGAAAAATATTGGGGGAGGAGTGGGATAAACTCAACGAGGGACGACACTCTAGCAGACTCAAAACCTCTAACATAACTAGTTTTCAGAAAAAAAAAACACAATATTAATACAATTTATACATGCAATACTACATATATATCAAAATCATATTTCGAAACCAATTCACAAATCGTACAGTCATAGATCAAACAGACACATAAATTTTTTTTTTCAAATATAATAAGACTAAGGACCAAAACAGACAAAGTGCTATGGATCATCGTCTCATAGCATAGATAAACAAATGGTCTAGTGATCTCAGTTACTAGATCCTACCGAACAAATGAGGGCATTTTCGTCTGAAAACAGAAACTTTGGCAGCAAATTAAGTGTTACTATGATTCAAAGTAACCAGGTTATTACAAAACAGAAGAGGATATATCCCTCTCAGAATAGAAATTTTGGCGGCTAATTAAGTATTATTATGACCCAAGTAACTATTGTCTCAGACACACAGATCATACATATTTATTATTCAGAGTATATCAACTTAGGTGACTTAATTTAAACACACAACATATTTTTAAATTCAGTCCCATATAAAAGTAATCATTTTACAAAAAATGGTGTACACAATAGCACATATGTAATAAGGTTTTAAAAAAAACAATCATGTATTTGAAAGTTACAATCGGACTCACTTGGCACGCCTAGCTGCCGAAAACCTCTATCATAATTTCCGAAACGGTTGTGTCATTTCGCTAGCACAAGTGCGAACTGCAATGCAACATAAAAACTTTTATATAAGTACTGTGACAAGCCTAATCAATATATGAATGATTTTCCTAAATGAAATGTTAGAAATGAAAAGAAAGCAGTGAAAATAATCGAACCTAACCCCAATTACCATAACCAGTTTAAACGTATTCTAAACGAAAATTCTGATTTTCTAAATTGGGCCAAACCTAATTAATTTGACGATATTAATTCATTTATTTTTTTTAATTATTTTCAAAACATTTTATCAAAACAAGCCCCTTCTAAATTTAAGCTCAAATCAGTCCTCCATCTCTTTTATACAAACCAATTCGATTCCCAACAAAATACTCTCATCTAAATAAACCACTAAATCTAATCGAACCCGCTTAAACGAAACCCAGCCATTTTCATTTACATAAACCAAATTGGACCAACCTCACAACCACCAATTCACCACTCAACTGTTCCTACAGTATCACTCAAACAAATGATTCTTCTCAACCCATCAACCATATCCACCCAGCCACCAAAACCCATCCAAGCCTAATCCTCAAACCTGTAAACAATTAGAACACGAACCACACACAAACCCTCATTTACCGATCACCATTTTCAATAACCAAACTCAACACAATAATCTCTAACTAAACCCCGCATTGCTCAAAAACCAAGTCCACATCCACCAATTCCTTCATCCAATGCGACTCCCAAAACTATAGAACCAAGCACGACTCCATTGTTCTAAAATATTTGGTTAAACAAATATAAACAACACATTACCTCTTTATCGTTCAAAACAGAGAAGAACAAAGCTGATGGATTTAGTTCTTAGACTTAAGCCAAACTGAAACAATCCTTAGAAAAGAGGATCCACAACCCGAAGTGAAAAGAAAAGCGGAGAGAGAATGATGGCGGCAGAGAGAAACAGCGTTGGAATGGGGAGGAGGTGATACACAACGGCTTGGACGATGGAAAAATAACGTCGGTGGGGGGAGAAGCTTTGGTTGAGGGTGGGAGATACGGTGGAGGGGTGTTCAGATAGTGGCAGTGGTTGTCATGGGCGGCACATAGTTTAGAAGGGAATGGATTTGGCTTTTAGAGTTTGGTTGCGTGAAAATGGATTGGATTTCAAAGTTTGCTTACTGTTGCATCTTTTCTTACGTCATGTACGACTTGGCATTAGTTTTTTTGGGAAAATTTAAAAAACTTTATACTTAAATGTTCACATATTGAGTAAATAATCATTAATTTTGTAAATTGTAAATATGGTATCTCAAACATATTATATTTAAAATATAATCATTCCTTAACTAACTGCAAAAACGTGCATAATGCGTGATCTCATTCCCTAAAATCTCTCAGTTCAAATATTCTTAATTCTTAAAAAAATCTATCCTTCCAAAACAGAATCATAAAAAATGAAAACACCATCAAAATTTGGAAAACACTCAGTCCTTCATCTTTGTCAATTGAAAGAAAAAAAGAAATACAATCCCAGCATTGGTTTTGTTCTTCAAATTCAATTACGATTGTCAACAAGATTGTTTTGAGAAATCAGGCAATGTACGTTAATCCAAGTACGACAACTTTCGAAATTCCATAATCGCAAGATTGTTTCAATGTTTTACCGACGTGATTTTATCTATCAGATCTGTATTTCTTAATCAGATTTTGTATTTCGTCGTTCAAAACGGTTCTCGTTATCAAAGTTCATAAAAGTTCACAAATGTTTACATATACATAGTTCAAAATAAAAAATTCATTAAACTATTCAATCGTTTTTAAGGTTCACAGAGGTTCACAGATTTAAGTTCACATTGTATATTACCAGCTTGAATCATATTATTATAAGGTTTTCTAAGGCTCACACAAGTTCACATAGCCAAGTTCACACAACTTATAAGCCACGACAGTTATTTAAAATTTATAGAAGTTCAAAAAGCCAAGTTTACACACATTTTATCAGCTCCTTATTTATAAGGTTCACAGAAGTTCATAAATTCAAGTTCACACATATTTTATCAGTTCCTCTTCATATTTCTAAGGTTCACAGATTCAAATTTCACACTACATATTATCTGCTTGAACCATATTATAAGATTTTCTGAGGTTCATGGAGGTTCACAAAATCAAGTTCACACAATTTATAAGCTACAACAATATATTTAAAGTTCACAGAAGTTCACAAAAACAAGTTCACAAAACCAATGAAAAATTGGCAATTTTCATAATATACAAATATTAAAATGACAAAAATATAAAATGAATTTAAACTACTGTCATAATCATAATTAATAAAACTATAGTGTTATATCTTAAAAAGTAAGCTTAAAAGCTGAAATTCTGGCTAATTACCTCAAAAGAATAGGCTTTCACTATTGGATGGGCTAAAGTTTAAAGTGGCCTGAAACCAGGGCTTTAGGAATTGAATCAACCAGTAGTCTTTAACAATGGCAGCTCTCTCTCTTTCACCAAAATCCCACTTTCTACAAATGATCCTTCTCTAAAACCTCACTCTCTCAACAACAAACAATTCAATGTTATCCTTAAAACCACTTCCCACTAATCCTAAACCCTCTTTGTTGTTTAAACCCTTTCCCAAACCCAAAACCCTCAGAACCCATTACCACTCTCGACCCACCAAATCCCTTCTTCAATGGAACCGAAAACCCGAACTCTCCGGTGAAACTCCACGCGTCGTCGTCATTACCTCCGGTAAAGGCGGCGTTGGGAAAACCACCACCACTGCCAACGTCGGCCTCTCAATTGCCCGTTTGGGTTACTCAGTCGTGGCCGTGGACGCCGACGTTGGACTCCGAAACCTCGATCTTCTATTGGGTCTTGAAAATCGCGTGAATTACACGCTCGTAGAGGTTCTGAATGGAGATTGTAGGTTGGACCAAGCTCTTGTTCGTGACAAGAGATGGTCTAATTTCGAGCTTCTTTGTATTTCGAAGCCAAGATCGAAACTTCCATTAGGGTTTGGTGGAAAAGCGTTAGTTTGGCTTGTAGAAGCCTTAAAAACGCGGCAAGACGGTTGCCCTGATTTCATAATAATCGATTGTCCGGCAGGGATTGATGCTGGGTTTATAACCGCAATTACGCCTGCAAATGAGGCAGTTTTGGTCACAACTCCTGACATTACGAGCCTGCGCGACGCAGATAGAGTGACAGGGCTGTTGGAGTGTGATGGAATAAGGGATATAAAAATGGTGGTGAATAGAGTGAGGAGTGATATGATAAAAGGGGAGGACATGATGTCGGTTTTGGATGTGCAGGAAATGTTAGGGTTGGCATTGTTGGGAGTGATTCCGGAGGATTCTGAGGTTATAAGGAGTACGAATAGAGGGTATCCTCTGGTTTTAAATAAGCCTCCGACACTTGCTGGATTGGCTTTTGAACAGGCTGCTTGGAGATTGGTTGAGCAGGATACTATGAAGGCTGTTATGATGGAGGAAGAGCCTAAGAAAGGAGGCTTCTTTTCTTTCTTTAGTGGGTAATCATGAGAGATTTAGAGGTGTGTACAGGATTCTTTTTGTTTCTGGTTTTACGGATCAAGTTTTGTGCTTTTGTAGGAGGTTAGTGCAGTGTTAGTCTTTAGTTTTGTGTTGTTGAGGTTGCAGTTAGTTTTGGAGTGAAGTTGGTAAGTGTAATTTGCTGAGTTATTTACTGCTTCATGGTAAGATTGTCGTTAATGGATAATATTGTTATTGATATCGATCATAAGCTTGTGAATTTTAGTGCCTCACTTTGTATTTTGAAAACAACTAAGTTGAACAAATAACAACGCCATTGCAACTTGCAGGGGAAGTGTTCACAATCTGTTTCAGATACATTGTATAAGATTACGAACATCTTCATAATTGTAGAAGCTGTTCTTGTTCATCACAGCTTGAGACGATCTATAAGGTTGTCCGAGTTCTCATTTATGATGAACACAGCTGCTATGTTCAATTTTCATCTTTCTTACAAGCTTGTTGTCTTTGCTAATAATATGTGGACTGATATGGACTTCCTCTATTATAAAAGAAGGAAGAAGAGGAATTTTTATCTTATTTTAATGTTGGGATTAGTTCAGATTTATCAGTTTGGTTTATTATTTGATTGGTCCATTTGTTTCAAATAGTTTGAAATTA
Organism: Breynia disticha f. nivosa; assembly: GCA_948193385.1. Lineage (NCBI taxonomy): Eukaryota > Viridiplantae > Streptophyta > Magnoliopsida > Malpighiales > Phyllanthaceae > Breynia > Breynia disticha. Next base: position 17,330 of record CANYCX012673348.1, read on the forward strand.
GTATTCATAAGGGTTTTGTCCTGGTTAGAAGTCTTAGTTTGGCTTTGATATATTATTTATGGGAGTTTTGCTTAAAGAATTCATAACAAAATAAAGATAGATAACTCTCTTTCGTTTATGAGTTTTAACCTTTACCAATAAAAGCTCTCATCGTTGCTGTAATTAGATCTTGAAATTCAGATAGTAACAACTGGTATCAGAGTCACTTCATCAACTTGGGAAACGACAGCAACCACATTACGCAAATGCTCCAGACTCCAGTAATAATTGATAGCAAGGCTGGAGTCGACACTTAATCAGCAGCCAAGGAAGAAGTTAGTCCCAACAAAACAATGTGGAAGCATCCACTAGTAGGATTCGAAGCCCTGTCAAACCTGAAGTTTCCGCACGAAGTAAGATAGAAGGAATATCAGTTCTGCGACACACCAAGATACAAGTAATTGTTTTTGCCAAAAAGATAGTTACAAAAAAAATCAAATCTGAGTAAATAAAAGTCAAAGTGTAACGAAAAGATGGTAATTAAAAGTAAGGTTAACAATGTTGAAATTTCATTGGCTTCTTACAATTTACAAGGTATGTTGTGGTCTGACATAAATAAGCAAAAATTAGATTTGTTTCACTCTATTCCTCCACAACAGCATAATCTTAGTTTTTAATTGTCTTCGAACTTGAGGGCAAGTTTGTTTTAAAAGAAGGAAGTAATGTCATGAACTTTATCTATTACAAGAGAGGAAAAGAAATTCTTATCTTTATCGACGAGGTTAATCCAGATTTATTAGTTTGGTTTATTATTTGATTAGTTTAGATTGTTTAGGGTAATTTGGAATTAGCCTTTATAAGAGTTTTGGCGTTGTTGGAAGTTTTTGACTTTGATGTATTATTTATAAGCAACCTTGCCTTATTAATAAAATAATCAAAGAATTCAAGACAAAGCAAATACTAATATCTCTTCAATCGAATTTTTGGGTAGATGCAACTCTTCATTTGAGCTCTAGATGGGCGTAACTCTAGGGTAAGTGTAACTGTTTTCTGAGCTCCAACTTTATTGCTAAAAGCTCTCATTGTTTCCTTGATTAGATCCTACAATCCAAACCATAACATAGATAGAAACTATGCGTGTAGATTCGTTGGTTGTCCGATTTGGCGATGGTTTCCTCTTTGTTTACATATGAGAAGTAGAAAATTATCATCGATTTCTTCTGGTGATATAATTTATACTTAATGCGAATTTTAAGTATGAAATGTAAACAACCAACCTGAACAAGGAACCATTTAGGCATTTACTATTTATTTGTTTCAGAATTCATATACATAAACGGTAGAACATAAGCATGTTGTCCTTACTTGAAGAAGATGACAGAACAGAAACACTGCATGCAATTCGTTGGCCATCAAATTTGATCAAGGTTTCGTATTTGTATACTTAGGAACTGGGCAACAAAATTTGGTTGCTTGGACTGCCGTTTCTGCAAACCTTGGAGTAATTCAAGCTCAACCTCAACCTCAAGCGAGTAGTGTACCCATCATTCAACCCCGTCCGATGGGTGCACCAGTAATCCCATGGACGGAACATTTTTTAAGAGAGAGAAATTTAAAATTCTCATTTTAATTTTTAAATTCAAAATTCTAATTTTGGTATATTGAATAAGGAGGAGATGAATTTAGTTATACAACTCAAAGTAATATTTGATGAATAGGCATAATTATTTTTTAGATCGAATTGTATTTTAATTCTTAAATATAAAATATTTTTAATTTAATATTCTTATTAAATAAACAATAATTAAATTTTTAATTTAATTATATTTATTCAACAAAGAAAATATCAAATTATTTTATAATTATTTCATATAATAAGAAATCTCACATACATATACAAAGAAATATATATACAAGTCTTAACCAATCTTTTCTTGAACAAACTCCTAACTAGTGAGGTTGGCACCGACTAAGATAAAGCAAAATATGTAATTTTTAACGTATAGAAAAGTGGGCATTCAGAGAGTCGTTCCCGTGAGGAAAGAGCCGTGTCTCTTGCTCCGAATCTGAATTAATCTCGGTCAATGTATCGGGGATACTGGGGATTCAGACAAAAGAAAAGAAAAGTGGGCATTCATCTTTATTTTAGGTTAATGTCAAAATCAAAATTGGTCGTTAAATATAACACAAAGGTCCACCCTAATCCAACCAACTTCAACGTCACAACCGTTTATTAAACAACATTATCTTCACCCCTGCTATCCTGGAAATTCCTGTTTGACTTCATTTTCATTTATAGAACAACCAATTCTTTGATATGATTGATAGCGAAGAATGTTGCACTGATTTGCTGACAGGTACAATTAACCAATTGCATATCCCACCAACCTCATTAGATATACTCTTCCTGTATCTATGAGTTTTGGTTGAGTTGGTAATATAATCTTTCCGTGAGGTTCGACTTGGTATGCTCTCAGAATTGAATCTCAACAAAATCGTCCTCATAAAGTTAGAACGGTGTCTCTCTTTGATTTCGGATTAATTCTCATCGAAAGGGGAAATATGAGATGATTTAGATAAAAAAAATACTATTTTGTGGGTTTCTAATCTATTTATCTTAAAGGAGATGGTGCATAGACCACTAAGATTTCAGTCGGTTTTTAATTGGAAACAAGATGGGGAAGGGAATGATGACTTGTAGAGTTCAACACGTAGCCTATCGATTCCACTCATTCCCTAACACTTTTACAACGTCAAATCTTATCATATACCCTTGTCTCAATAATTGTCTTATTGTTATTTTATTTTATTTAAGATAATAGTTAAAATAATAATAAATTGATTAAAACAATTTTTATATTTGAAATTGGTGTGTAAATTAATATTAATTACATCATTTAAAATAATATAAAATAACACTATAAATTTGCATAATTAGCGACAAAAAAAAGCTCACTAAAGTTAGACGTTGAAATGATAGACGTTTATTTATAATGTATTTAGTGATTATATGGTAGCTAATTAATTTAGCAACTACATGGTAGCTAATATTTAGAGACTACGTGATTGTTAATATTGTGAATTTATTTTTTATTAATAAATATTTATATTAATAATAATAATAATATATTTTAAAAAATAATTAACATAAAAATAAATTAGATATTAAAATAGATAAAGTAAAATAATTAATATTATGTATATATGCATTTAGCGTCCTTCCCTGCCAAAAGATTCCCGTGTCAATATTTATTATGACGCCATATTTAACTATCACGTGGTCATTAAATTTAACAAGCATGTGATATTTATTTTTTTTGCCATTTAATAATCATGGTGTCGCTAAATGACTATATTTTACATCCAGCTTTTTTGTCGTTAAATGTTAATTGCTAAATACACAAAAAGATTTAGTGTGAATTAAATTATGAAAAAAATAAAATATTAAAATATTAATTGCTAAATACACACAAAAAAAATAGTGTAAATTAAATTATGAAAAAAAAATTGAAAAATTAAATAAAAAATTATAAATTTTTTAATACGACATATACTTTGAAAACAAATCAATTTTACAAACAAAATATTTATTATGAAACAAAGAATACTATTCCCTCCGTCCCACAATACTTGTCGCTTTAAAAAAAAAATTCACATTACATGTCGTTTTGTATTACCAATGCAGTATTTAAGAAATTTTTTCAAAATTACCTTTATTAGTTTTACATTTTCAATACAAATTTAATTTAGTTGTTCTTATGATTTGTCAAGTCAAAGGATATAATAGTTAGTAATTCAACACAAACTTAAGATATATTAAATGCATTCTTAATTAGTGTAAAATCTTAAACAACAAATATTGTGGCACGGGAGTATATATATATAAATAGCATAATTTTTGTTCCCAATTAATGGCAACCAATCAGCACTTATTAATCTGCGCGGCTTGCTTTGTTATCCTTATATTTTTTTGTTTTCTAAATTGCAATTATGGAAGCTGAATACTCCCAAGCCGATACTGTTGTCCCTGAAGCCCCACAGCTTAACCCCCCTCCTGACCCACCCGATCCAGCCTTCAATGATGCACATATGGAAGAAGTCTCGCAAGATGATAAGGACCTCAGTCCATGTAATGATCCCGGTATTTCTCACCAGCCAGGGAGAGTCGTGCAAGTGGAACCCACCATGGATGAAGATATGATAGCCATACAACGTCCAAAACAGTGTGATGCTCACAAGGATGTCCCCATGCAGGAGGCACCACATTACCCAGACACTCACCCAGTAATTACCCTTCCTAACAGCAGTCAGGTGTCTCAGCCAGGAGACCAAAATGCAAACCAGCTACCACTCTCTAAGCCCTCGGTTCCCGATCAACCTCCGACCTTTTTTCACCCGACGTTTAGAGAAGCCTTAGCTGGTCAGCGAAGTCTGCCGAAAAGGGCGGAGAACTTACTAGCTAGTAAAAGGATCAACCTCCAGTTTGTTGATAACAATCCCCTTAAACCGAAATTCACCTGCTCTGAGTCTTTGAAGAATGAGCTAATACAACCATGGCAGCGGGCACTTATTGCCAAACCGTTGGGGCGTAATGTGGGTTACGCGCTATTTGTTAAAAGAGTAGGTGAATTGTGGAAGCCTCGAGGGCTGATGGAAATAGTGCCATTGGGCAGTGGGTACTATCTAATAAAGATGGAAAATGATGAGGATAGGGAGAGAGTTCTGTTGAATGGACCTTGGACAGTCCAGGGGCACTACCTTACGGTTAGGCAATGGTCGCCTGACTTTAGCCCATCGTCGGACTGCATTGAGAGTACTCTTGCTTAGGTGAGGTTTCCGGAGTTGTCGATGATGTATTACAATGAAGACCTCCTTTATGCGCTCACTTCAAGTATTGGTAAGCCGGTCAAAATCGATTTCAATACCCGATTAACCACGAGAGGTGGATTTGCGCGTGTATGTGTGGAAATAGATTTAACCAAGCCCTTGGTGGCACAATTCTGGCTAGATTCCCGTTGGCATTCGGTAGAATACGAAGGCATTCATACCATATGCTTTACATGTGGGCGCTGCGGGCATCGTTCTAAAAATTGTCCGGAGGAAATTTCCGAGCAGCAGAAA
>CANYCX012673536.1:0-21851 GCA_948193385.1 Breynia disticha f. nivosa
TCTAGATATCTATCATTTGACATTGAATTTACCATTTTATCCTTTTGTCGTATCTCATTTGTTTAATCATTTGTTTTTAAATTTAAAAATCAACAACCATTTCGATAGATTAGATAATAAATTAAATTGAGAGTAGTAGTACTTGACCGGGCCCATGGATACGAAACTCGACACTTTATTTTCTATACTACATGCGATAGGTGCGCTTGCCTTAAGTACATTTCTTTAGTATTGCTAAAGGACGTGTCAGTTGACAGACTGGCAAAATCATCTCATTTCTTAACTATCCGACAGGAGGATACATTAGATAGGCTTGTTGGTTTATATATTGCTGAGATTGTCAGGTTACATGGTGTTCCTACTTTGATTGTGTCTGATTGTGACCCTAGGTTTACATCACGATTCTGGCAGAGTTTGCAGAATGCGATGGGTACTCGTTTGATGTTTAGTCGGGCTTTCCATCCACAGACAGATGGTCAGTCAGAGAGGATAATTCAGACAGTTGAGGATATGGTCCGAGCCAATGTGTTAGAGTTCATATGTGATTGGGATGATCATTTGCTTTTGGTTGAGTTTGCATACAATAATAGCTACCATTCGAGTATTGGGATTGCACCTTACGAGGCTCTATATGGTAGACGGTGCCGGAGTCTAGCATACTGGGATGTGGAGGCATTGACACAGATTGAGGGACCAGAGTTAGTTCAGCAAACCCTAGATAAAGTGAATGTTGTGAAAAGATGTATGCAAGCAGCTCAAGATCGTCAGAAAAGTTACTACGACTGACATCACCGAGAGATAGAGTATGTAGTAGGTTATAACGTTTTCTTAAGGGTTTTGCCTTGGAGAGGCGTGATCAGATTTGGGAGACGTGGCAAGTTGAGTCCTAGGTATATCAGACCATATGAGAGTACCGAGAGAGTGGGACCACTTGCATATCGATTGAGCTTACCAGCTGAGTTGTCTCGATTACATAATGTTTTCCATGTTTTGATGTTGCGACTATATCAATATGATCTTAGTCACTTATTCAGAGCTCCTAAAATAGAGGTTTCAGAGGAGTTGACCTATCAGGAGGAGCCTGTTGAGATTTTGGATCGACAGTTGAGACGATTGAGGAATCGTGAGATTCCGATGGTTTTGGTGAAATGGAGCTTTCATTCACCAAAAGAAGTGACTTAGGAAGTTGAGTCAAATATGAGATGTTATGATGATAAGTATCTATTTTCATACTCAACTTCAGTATCTTGAGGTATGATTTAATTTTTATGGGTTTGAGGTTTTAACATGATGATTAGATTGGATTTGATGTTATGATGATAAGTTAAGTTAAAAAAACTTAACTTAGTTTGATGAGTGAAATTGAAGTAACGAGCGTAGATTGATGATGCGATGAGTGGAAGCTTTGCAATGTTGATTACAGGTACATTTTAAGATTTTGGGTCTGGTGTTGTGCAAGTTATGCAACTGTGTGCTGTAATTGGAAGCAATGGTATGGTATGATAGGTGTAGAAATGTACCATAAAGCAAATCCTTTGCAATTTGATCCGTTTTAAATTTTGGGGACAAAATTTTCTAAGTAGGGGAGAATTGTAACATCCTGGAATTTATAAGAATTAAGTTATATGGAAAATAACTTAAAATAGAAGCAAATCGAATCAATTCGGTTAAGTGCATAAAATTCTGCAGAAAATTTCATTGAGCACTGTTATGAGCACGCCCTCGTGCTCATGGGTGCTGAAGAGCACTACATCGTGCTCGTGTCTGGAAATTAGCATGACTCATGTTGAATTAACTAAAGAATGACACCGTGCACAATGGAACAGGACAACGTGCTGAGGAAATCATGGCACGACTCGTGCTCAAGGTCGTGTTGAATGAGCAGAAATGAACTAATTGATTGGTTCAATTCATTACATTCAAAAACAAATATTGGAAGCAAGAAGATCGATTGGGAAACCCTAATTCTATTCCCGCCATTGACTTCAATTGGATTTAGCAAGAAAAACTGGAAATTCTTGCAAGAATCAAGCAAGAAAGTCATCCAAGGTAAGAACTAAGCCTCTTTTTGCTTAGATGAGTATTGAACTTACTGGATTGCTATTGAGATGAGGTGTAGAAGTTATGTTTAAATATTGAAAACTAATTTGGAATGATGTTTAGGAATGGAATTAAGTGAATGAATGATTTATGAGTGTTTTATTGTCTAGGAGGATCTAGACGAATTAGAAGCGGATGAGTTGGTGAAGTGGTGCTAGGTTTTCACGTCATTCGAGGTAAGTGGTTTCCACTTATGACGTTATATATACAAGTATTTCGTATGATTGTAATATTAATCTTAATTAAGTATGTTTATACTTAAAGATTAATGAAGAAAGAAAGAAGAGTTTAACGTTAGATAATTAAAAATAAAGTATGTGAATGCTCATATGTTATTATGTTTAACTAATATGATAAGCATGATGAGATTTCTAGCTTGTGATTTATATGAGCATGATTTTGTTATTGTGATTTGTATGCTCTGTTGGATTATATGCTGAAATGATTTTATGTTGACTTGTAGTTGACATTGTATATTTTAGCATGTAATTTGCTATGGCATATGAAAGCATGAGATTTGCTTTGTTTTGAGCATACATATGTTATGTGAGGCCATTTGAATGCATATATTCATAGTGTTGCATGATTTGTGTGACACTAAGTCGAGTTACTAGGTTGGACCTACGGATTACTTAGCATGTAATGTGCACTGTCAGTTGAGAGATTCCTGGCAGGTCGGTTGAGAGATTCGCGACATGTCAGTTGAGAGATTCCTGACGATTTCCGTGTGAGATTCATGATGCCAGTTGAGAGATTCCCGATGTCGTCGAGATGCTAAAGGATGTAAGCCCTGGGCGTTCGCATATTTATGTGCGTGTTATTCATTTGCATATACGAGACATTTAGCATTCATTATAGCATGATTTACTGATGTTTATATTTGAATTATGGGTTAATATGATGGATTTCATATGTATTGTGTATTGGCATGTTTTGGTACTTAATGATAGTCTTTGCAAACAAGTGTGATTATACATGGTTTGGTTGTGTAAACACTGCTGGTATGGTTAAGGATGTATATTGAATATGATGAAATATGCATGAAAGTTGTTTGCTGGAAATTGAGTGAAAATAGAAATTAAGGTATCAAAACAGTAGCTTAGCATGACCCTGTGTTGACCAGCACGCCTCATGTTGCTGCACAAAATTCTGGAAATGTAACGAGCACGTCCTCATGCTCTGATGTAGCACGATCGTGTTACCTGGGTATGTGTTATATCAACACAGCTCATGTTTATTTGACACGACGTGTCAACTGGAAAAGCTGTTGAGCACGTCCTCGTGTTCATCCAGCAGGATCTCGTGTTGTTCTCCTGCACTTCATTTATTCAGTATTTTGTTTGCCACTTACTGAGTATTTGTGAATACTGACCTGTTTGAATGTTGAATTGTGGTGCAGATCATAGTTAGCTGCCATATACTAGATTGTTGGTGATCAGAGGCGTATCAAAGTTGATTTTGTGGTCCGGCTCCAAGATTTTGTTTTCAGCTTTTGTATACATCATATGTACACAAATATATAACAATGTTTTTGGTTTCTGTGTATGTATAATATTTTTATAAAATAGTGTGTTTTATAAAAGTGATGTAAGTTATTTTCTCTTTTTATTAAAAAGTGAGTTCAAATTTGGAAAATACTTTTAAAAATTTGAGCTCCACATCTCTTCGCATGGGATAAACCTCGCCTACTGTACTGTTACTGTTATGCTGCCAGAGAAACTCCACTGGGTCTACCTGCTGGAACACTACGGTTGCCCTTTTGGTATCCCATACTAGTAGTTGTGCTATTATTGTATGCACAACTCTGACTCACTAGAGTACCTGTTTGCTCATCTATCTATTTTTTGTAACAGATCTTTGTAAATGTACAACCCTATGACAATTGTAAAATGCAATTGTCTCTACTCTGCCACCTTAATATCCTCCTCAAATAACTGACCCAACTCTTCGTAAAGGTGCTCTACCTATTGAATTAGATCCTCTGCCTTCTTTGGCACTACCCCTGCAAAATCTTATGCCTCAGCATCTAGAAAACTACGATCCATCACTCCAATGTACCACGGAAGAACTAAAACTATAGACACTCTTTTCTGATTACTGTCTAGACTACTCCTCTCTGTCAGTACCTCCTCAGCTCAGAATGTTGTTTCAATGAGCATATGATAAGTTGGTTGTCTAATGATAAACTTCTCACCAATCTCCAATCGTAATCCCTTATTAAACATATCTTGACACATCTCATTTTTCACACAATTCACTCTAGTGCATACCTTGATAAGCAAGTAAACTAATGCTCGTACTCTGCTATTGACAGACTCCCTTACCTCAACTATAGCAACTCAAATTTCATGCGGCTTACATAGATTGAGGCTACGAATTTCTCAGCAACTCACGTAAGAAATCATCCCATGGAAAAATAAGGGGTACGTATCGACTACTAAAAATGGTCCCCCGCTAATTTTAGTCATCCTTCTCCAAGAGCGATAGGGTGCACTTTAATCTTTGCTCTAAAGTGCAGTCGAAGCTATTTGAAATTTGAAATCTGCTATGAGTGCCTCAATAATTCTTCTATAATTTTTGGATTAGTGTTGCCAATGAAAACCTAAAATTTTCTTTGTGCACTCTCTTATAGTTTTTATCCAAGTCATTTCTATATTTTCATTGTTTGCAGCCAATGAACATCTTGGACAACTTGTGTGTGCATCTGTGAAGCTAAAGTGGCTTGAGTAGATACAACATAAGTGTCCTATTTCATCATGCCTATAAATTTATGGAACATAGGATGTGGGAGTTCAACTTATAGGTTCAGAGATTGCCCTTCGTAAAATGATGGGGTCGTATGTCCCTCCACGAAATCTAAATATTCGATAGGATCATATGTGTGATCATCTCTGGAACACATCCTATAATTTGATGAAAACTAATAAACACTTAATGAATTTTCAAAAAATCATGTAAATTCTTAGAAAAAAAATAATGCAAATTCTATGAGAAATATAATCCCCACTCTGATACCGCTAAATTTGACACCTAAATTTATTGAAGATGTGTTTTTAAAGCTTTCTTAATTAACTAAAACACGTTTAATTTTTCACTTTTTTTTCACAATTCAATTTAATTTGTAATATTACCTTTACCGTCATGAGCAATTCAAATCCCTTAATTCATAATTCATATGTGTATATGTTGAAGTAAATCAATCTTGCTAAATGCATATTTGGAAGCAATAAAAAAAATCAATTACAAGTTTGTGTAAAACCAAAAAAATTAGTTTACAATTTATTTCAAAGTTATCAACTTTAGGAAACAAAACCTACATGTTCAAAATCAAATATAACGAAAAAAGCATGATGGATCCCCTGACTTGTCCCTCGATGTCCAAAAATTGTAAAGTGAATAAAGGAGAGATAAAACCACTTGAAGTCTAATCTATTTAAACAGCTTACAAACAAAATTTATGAGTATAAAATTTAGTAAGTATATATGTCCGAACACTTTCCTAACTATGTAGAGCATAGTGGATTCGTTTGTTATTAACACACAAGTCAATTTGTTACTTCATTGCTATTTTTCTTGATTTTAGGTATACTATGTAAATCCTTTTGAATTATTAGTAATTCATTTATAATCATACATTATTCAAGCTAATGCAAGTCATAAGTTTTTATTATGTCATTTGCAATAATGTTGTTAAAAATAAACAAGTTTTAGTAGTTTAGTAACATTACATGGTCACAGCCCAAAATTATAACTACCTGTGTACTCTGGACAAACATTAGGATGAACGTGTAATCTCCTGTAACATTACACAATCATTCAAAAATTTTATTCAATGTATGTGTAAGTTACACGATCATGGAAATGTTCATGTAATCTCTTATAATCTTGCATAGACAATCATATGAATACTCATTGTCTGTAATGCTACATGGACATCATGTGAAATAATGAGTTTCATTATTTATCTAAAATATTTCAGTGTCACTGGATTATAAAGAAAAGGAATTGATGTAACAAGGATGATTCTTCCATGCCTCATGTAATTCTAACATTTTAGAGTAAGGAATTATGTAAGATTGCATTAGGTCAAACGGATGTCACCACATCTTCATTTAATTTGGAATGACATAGCATCTTGCTAGAGTTTTCTTATGACCTTTAGGAACTAATAATTCTTATTAACAAAATTAAATGATCACACAAGAAAAATCGGGTTAAAAATGGAAAAATCGGTATTTGCAATTTGGTCAGATAATTGGGTCATCATATGGAATTTTATTTGAGGAAAATTTGGGTTACAATTTGAGTTATAAAAAATGGTAAAATGGTAGCCCATTGGTATTTACATAGTATTTTATAAATGCTTAAATGCATGGGTAAATAAGAGAAGTAAATAGGATTAAGCCTCTTAAAATTGTGTCTTAAAGACAAAATGAAAGAGGATAATTTATGAAATAAAATAATATATTTTTTCCACATCCTTGTCCGTGTATCCTTTTTTCAAACTCAAATTTGATTTGGGTTTGATTCAAAATAGGATTAGGTTAAAAAGATGTGGCTAAAATTTATGTCTTTTGTCTCTCCTTGTTTCTCTCTTCCTTATTTAATTTTAATAAGGATTCAGGGGGTGATTTCCTCTTAACTTAACTGCCAAAGAATATTCCTATATAGCCCTCAAGGTGAGAAAAATTATTTTTCACTCATAACCCAATTAAGAGCCAATTTTTCAAATGCTAGCACGATGTTTTTACCTTTGTCAATTGTGTGTGTGAACATAGAGAAGGGTCGCTCAAGTGCAGCAGCTTGGTGATGATTCTTGACAGATTGAAGGTTGTACAAACATAAGTTTATACAATAGTCACTTGTAGAATTCATTCCAGAATCAGAATGGTCGACTTTTAAGGTAAGAACCCAAAAACTAGTTACTAGTTTTGCAAAGTTTTGCTTGTATGGATCTTGGAATGTTTTCTTTGATAATTTTAACGTAAAGTTTTTTTCACTGCATATAAAATTTTAATTCATAAAGAAAACCTAATAATATGGACCTTCTTCCATTATATCCTATATATTTGAGCTTTCAAACTTCAAGAATATCATAATCTTTATCTTTTAATAGTTCTAGTATTTACCATATATATATATATATATATATATCTGTGCGTGTGTGTATGTATATGTATATGTATGTATATGTATATGTATATATGTAAATGTATATGTATGTATATGTTTATGTATGTATAAGTATAAGTATATATATATATATATATATGTGTGTGTGTGTGTGTGTGTGTGTGTGTGTGTGTGTGTGTGGTGTGTGTATTAATCATTTGTGCCATGTTTGGGATTTAAAAAACTTGTTTTTATAGTTATAAAGAGCTTTAGGTTCTCATACCAATTGTTATCTCCCAAAGAGGAACAAAATACACAAGTGGGTAGGGGGAAGGGGTGAATTGTGTCTTTAAAAGTTCTTTTAAAGACAAATATACTTTTAAAACTCCTTTAAAAAAATATATGCAATATGATAAGGTAATGTGAGAAATAAGAGAAAAATACATGAAGAGTAATGAAAGTAAGGAGGAAAGGGATAGCAAAAACAAATCTCAATTTATGCTGGTTTGGTTATGTTGACTTATATTCACTTCTTAGTCTCCTTGGGAATTTACAAAGATCTCAATTTTTCTGTTGTGATAATCAAGTTAGTTTTCTTTAATTACTGCACATATTACTATGTTTTATCTTATTTGAGATTTTACATTGGTATGAGAGCCTTAGGCTAGTTAGATGAAAAATGTGTTCTTTTTCACCTAAAAATGTTGATGGCATGTCTGATCATTCTACCCAAAATTGTTTCTAAATTTTTGTTGAATTTTGAGAGTTAAAATTAAACTGCTTTTGAGAACTCTATCCAAAATGCAAAAATTTGTATTGAAATTTGTAATTCTGATCCCACTATTGAATCTGATATATCCAAAAACCTTGAATTCTAAATTTTGGTGATCTGAAAATGTTAGGAAGATGTTGAACTAAGACGAAAAATGGAGAAGAACATTGTTCGGTCATGAACAGTGAGTGCATATGATGAAGTTCTCGGTGAACCAAAAAGAAGGCTAGGTGTCGCGTCTGAATCATTACAGCCTTTTTACGTCAACAAATTTGACTTTGGTTTGAAAACAAACCAAACCAAAGTGAACCACAATCAAACAGTAGCCACCCGACCGATCAAACCAAATCAACACCCTTAATCAAACCAGACACATGTCACTTTAGTACCCTTAATCAAACCAGACACATGTCACTTTAGTAGGGAGAGTACACTTTTGAATCCATACTCTCTTGTGCAAGTGGGCTTCACTTTCGAACTATTTTCTAGCAATTTTTTGCGCATGAACAGTGATCCAACAAAATTTTGATATTTTCATTATTAATTATTTCAGAATTTTTGGTATAATTTTTGTAATTTTTTTATATTCAGAAGTATTTATTCTTAAATATTCCTTAATTAAGAATTTTGTTAAATTAAAAATACGTGTCTGAGGTGCAAAATTCTATAAGAATTTGTTTCCAAACAATTGTGTATTTTTTTAGTATGTTATATAGATCTCACTATGCATCGAAATTTATTTTTCAAATTTTGAAAATACAATGTGTTAGTGTAAATCCAAAATTTATTGTAAGTAATTACAATTAATAAACGATTATGTATAATTAAATTGTGAAAATCTGTATCACATCAATGAAAATATAAATCTAAGTGATTTATAAAATTTTCGAGCCATGAAAATTTAATATTTAAGATTAGTTCAAAATAATATTAAATGTGTGCAAGTTGAAAATATATATATATTCTATGTAATTTATATATTCTCCAAAGTATGTAATTTAATGTTAAATATTCGTTCGAAATAATATAAATATATGTGAATTTCAATTTTAATCAATGGAAATAAAAATTCTACATGAATTAAATAACTCTAAAAACAAGTGAATGAGTGTCTAAGATAAGTTCAAAGTGATGTTAATGCATGTGCTTGATTTTAATTAAAACAAGAGAGACAAAAAGAAAAAAATTTAATACATGAGTTGTATGGATCGATTAATATGAGTTGTTTTTTTATCAAGTTGTCGTTGAGTATGAGAAACAATCTAAATTTTTTTAATAAAATGTGATTATTAAGTATGTCATTAAAATTCGTAAAGTTTAGAAAAGTCAATTGGACTAATTATGATATGTTCAAATTAGATCTAAATGGGTATGGTTGTTAATCCTGCAATCCCAAAATGTCATATGTTAACTTTAGAAAAATAACGCTAGTGATATATGTTATCAAGTGTCACTCCGGAAATAAGACATTAGCTGTAAAAGATTAGTTACCCTATAAATTTTGGACAGAAAGCTGAATTTAGTTGGTTCGCCCATGACGAATCGGGTGAAACCGGGACCGAATAAATATATGTTAGATATTTGAGTCCACAATGTAATTAAGAATTCACATAAGGATTTAATAGCCAATTTGTTCACTTATATATAAAGGGTTAAAAACCTTAGTTTCCTAAGAGGAGAAACAACTAATAAAAATTGAAAATGACATAATGTATTTTTTTTCTCTATGAAAAATGTACAGACTCTTTTTCTTCGTCTTTTGGATATTAAGCTAACCGTTGAGAAAACCAAGTGTTTTCTCTCATGGATCATTCATCATAGAGATTGAATCTATGATAGACTCATGCATTGAATCTAATTAAGACTCTTAAAGTTAGTAGGTTCACTATGTTCATTAATAGACAATTAGTTTTTTGAATTAGAAAAAATCATAGTACACCTTCATTAATTATTTTTTTCATTATTGATTAGTCTAGGCATATTTTCTTAATAAATATTGAGTATATAACAACTGATAGAAACACATAATGAACATAGGTCATTAAGAGGTAATTATTTAGAACCAAACAACTAGAGCATTCATTATTTGAACCTTGATTTAACTTAAGGACTAAGTGAGCCTCTAACACATGGTAACGCTCTTATGTTGGACGCCTCCCTTCATTATACTCACCCTAACCTAAATTTAGAAAAAATAGGGACAAAATAAAAAATTAGTGTATTACTTATTTAAATTTCCTTGTTTTAAATACGCAATTAGTTTTGTTATGATTATTTATTATGGCATAAATGATGACTACTTCTAGCAAAGTTAATTTCTTTCGAGCTAGACAAATATATTTGGTCAAGCTAGAAACTACAATCACAAAATTTAAAATAATGTTTTCGAATCGAAAATAAAAGCTAAGAGCTTTTAAGCCATTGGATTAAGGATGTGCCTAAATTCAAGGATATTACAAATTCTCAATGTAACTTGAAATTAGTTTCTATCTGACATGAAACATAAGTGTTTCGTTATCCGCATTGATTTGCTAAGTACAATAATAAATGCAATTACTAAGTATCTATGCATGTAACATTGGATCTTAGGATTGTGGTCTATTGACCACCTAAAGATATGCAAATACATGGTGATAAAAAGCTAAGTTTTTATACGATCTTTAAACTTAGTAAATTTAGTATTAGCCAAATAAAAGAAATTTTTTCTGAGATGTTGTTATTGATTCTTGGACAAGTAGTTAGGAGCATATCGAGCTGCACCTAATTCAAATTCTATGTGAACAATCTTAATGATGAAGTGCGTCAAGTTGATTTTTTGCAATGACTTTGTCAATGATAGAGAATCTTGGCAATTTTAAGTCAATTTTGTAATGATAACTTAGTTTTTGATGAGTTTAAGACTAAAGTTTTTTATGAGTTTAAGACTAAGACAATAGAAAATAAAGAACTTACAACTTTTAAAATTTTTGATAATTGAAAGAAAAGACAGAATCTGAGTGAGGTCAAATGAACATGAATACGTGTTTGAGAGGTTTCAATTAGAGAAATGTCTTGACCATCAAAGGATTGCACCCTTGAATAATACACTATTTAATCTCACGCAAGTAAGAAGTGTATTGGAGTTCCATGTTCTACTTCTAATTTTTCAATTTTTGAAGGAGAACTCACTTTTGGAGAATTAAGTAATCTTCATAGATGTCCAACAAACTCTAAGTGAGGATGATTGGGACACGTTATAAATGTCCCAAAAATGGGAGTTATGGACATTTGACTTTTAGAAAATTTTGTGTAAAAGTCAAAACCTATTATACTTAATCATCTTTTTGTCTTGATTTAATTGAAAGAGAATTTTAATTAATCTTTCAATAAATAACAACGATAATTATGTTGGAGTATGGACTATTAAATCTCTAATTCGTTAAGAGAATGGTACTTTTTGTTTGTAACTTTGCACATTCTAGTGATAGTGTGACTCCATTAAATGGTCATCATACCATATTAGCTAAAATTAATGAGTTAAATTTACTAAGGTATGGAAATTAGGCAACTCATGAGGGATTGAATTATTTAATTGAAATTGGATGGTTCAAGAAAGGTTAAGTTATCTAATTAAAAGCGATGTTGAGATTAGACATAAATGTGCAAATACTAGTCAAACCTAATCTTATTACTATTCATTAAATTACCATTTGGTGATGCTAATAGTGATAAAGAGAGCTAACATCACTTTTGAGTATGAGTGATTTATGTAATAATCATATAATTTGTGGATTTCTCATATACGAGGAACATTAGTTTGTTCCGTATACATATGAATCTCAAAGGATGAGATGATGAAACGCATGAGGATAGACATATGTTGTAAATGCATTTGATTGAGAAATATAAAAATTATAAGTGATGCAAAGGATGGAGCAATAGATGTTTATCCTAAAATGTAGTCCTAGAGTGAAGTGGAGGAAAAACAAAATTTGTATTTCCTTGACATGTTACGATGAGTGATGCCATATGTCAACATATTCTTAAATATGTGCTCTCTTAAAAATTTGTTGTATACACTTCTTGTTATAATATGGATTATTCATAAGACTGTCTTAGCTATTACAAATCTTGAGATGTATTTCCAATTCCTCAAATCTTAGTCTGAGGTAACCGAGAAACCAAGAGGAGTACCTTTGCGTAAGTTACTAAGTTATGCCTACGTGAAATATATCCACTTTGGATATTTACCATGGGCGAGTAAAAAAACTAGAAATCTTATTTTTAGTGAAAATGATACTAAAATGGGAAAATGACTACTTAAATCACTTTATGGACCACATCCCTTCAGGATCACTCCGATATGAAAGGGAGGTTTAAAAGAATATGAGGAAAGATTAGTTTTGACCATTATTTTTGACATAATTAGCTACCATGACCACCTTTTATTCTTAAGTCACAACTTTCTATCTCATCTACCTCTAGTGCGGCTAGTCCTGATACTAACTTGAAAGGAAGTTATTCCCAATGGGAGGTTAAAGATTGTTACTCAAATAGAGTCTTTTGAGTTTGAACTTAATCCCCGTGAGAGTTCTTGAACAGTAGGAGTACTTAACCCAAGAGGGCATTTTGAACAGTTCATAATTCTGCCAAGAATTTTAGAACTTTATCCAAGTGGAATTACAAAAGTAAAGTCACGAAATCATTTTAAATGATGGATCATTCGTGACCCTTTTGTCAACCACTTAAGTCGAGGATTTCCCAATGTTGATATTGCATTTAGATAAGGCAATAAGATTGTGAGAAACATCTCTTCAAAAAAATCAAAAGTTGTGTACTGGTTGATTTACCTATATTAATGGAAATTACAAATTGACAAAACATGAAGGATCAAACTAAGTGGCACTATGTGTAAAACACTAGCTTGTCTATCCAAAAGGTAAAGCCTTATTGGGAATGAGTGGATACAAAATAAATAGGCAAACGTTAATATGGTGTGATAATTGCTTGGTGTAATATGTGAGATGGGACAAGTTGTTATTCTCTCACTTGTTTCAAAATTTACCTCATAAGATTTTAGTCCAAAGGGAACTAGTCTTAATGATTGAATAGACTCTTCGATCTTAATGGGAGTCTTAGCAAGGAAAGACACTTTGATCTTAGTGGGAGGTATTAATGAAGAATTTCACGTGGCTTATAACTTGTGGTTCATCGTACAAAGTGGTAAGCATATAATTGTCCAAACTTTATGATTTTTGGAGTTAGTTGGTACGTTCAAATTTGTTATGATAATGCCATACAACCTTGTGAGTTTTGGAGTTGGTTGGCATATTCAAATTTGTTGTGGTATTACCATACAACCTTAAGAGTATTAGAGTTATTGATATATTAAAATTTATTGTGATAATACGACAAAAAATTAAATAGTCAATTCTTGTTTTATGTGTAAAAAGGTACATGCTTAACTAGAATTGACATAGTTAAAATGTTAATATGGTAAATCCTAGAAATAAGATTTCTGGGATAGTTCAAAAGAAATTTTGTTCTACTTTGTGAGAATAACATCAATGCACTATGAACAATTTTGGCAAGGTCAAACCATAAGCATTAAAACTTTATGAATAACTTCTTAAGTAGAGTTAGTCTTCATATTTCAGCAATATAACAAAGTTTGGGTAATGTATTCTATGTTTAATTGTAGTCCATACACACAAATACATAAATAAAATGAATCTTATTATGTATGAAAAAGAGACTTATCATATAAAAGTCTATGGTTTGTTCATACAATGACCAAACATTGTTATTCTGAGTGATTATCAGTTGGTTGGTACTACTAATCCATAAGGAGGATTAGACAAAACAGTATGTAAGATACTAGTAAGACACCAAATTGGGTTCAAAGGATCCATAAATGAGTAGGAACATGATTGATTGATGGACATGCGACGTATGACTTTTGTAGTAACTACATCCAAACATAACATAAGTCATACAACCTAAGTGGTGACTATGTCCTTATGTGAATCCTTACTTTGGCTAAAGGGCTAAGTAATAAGAACTCAAAGTCCTAGTATGAATAGTGAAAAACTATCACAAATACATTATGCATGAGGAATGTTAGTGTAATTAGTTTTAAAACTAACTAACTCAAGATGAGTGACCATCTAAGGTGATAGTTATTATCAAAATTACCATATGCTAGTACAGTGAAATCAAATATCACATTTTTTGACTCAAAATATCACATTTAGTTAATGAGTACTTAATAGAATAAGGAAATGGTGATCTTTTAAGTTCAAAAGACCATGCAATTTTTAACAGTGGATCAATGTTGAAATCTTGCAAAATGTGGCATATGTCTTGGACATATCTAGAGATACTTATAAAGCTATTGCGTATAGTTTAACATACAAAGCGAGAAAACTCACTCACATGGGTTGATAGCTTAGATTTTTACTTATGATTGAGAAAATACTAAGATAAGGCTATAAAGAGCTCATTCCTATTAAGGTGTAAGAATAAAAATCGCAAATAAACAATTTACATCATAGGCGAGCCTATTATAACTGCAATCTTAACCTGCTAAAACCAAAGGTAGTCCTAATATTATAGAGACTTAAAGTAGACTAAGAAAAAATACTAGGTGCATTAAAGTCTGACTCCTGTTTATGGTGATATATATCTCTGAATATATGACATGCATTTCCAATGAGAAGAAATTTGACACCATGGCAAATTCTATGTGGATGTGTGTTATACGCGACCTAAGATGAGAAGAATTAAAAGGATCTTATTTTCTCTAATGTGAGACCCAGTAGCGATTAAGTGGATCTCTACACATCGCCTTATGAACTCTACATTGCTATGAAGAAGCTCGATACTATTCAATTGACTTGATATGTTTGCAAAGCACATCTCTGATCTACACGTGTAAATTTGGGGCATGTTGGATAATTGTTAGTATCAAAGCAAACTAGTAGTTTTGTATGAGGTAGAATACTTTCAGTAATGATCCATAAGTAGAATCAAAGTAAACAGGGGCCCTATAAAAATTTATAAATGAAATAGACAAGAGAAAATGATTGAGTTTTTATAAGACCTTAATATCGAAAGACATGAAATATAGAAAGTAATTCGAGAAATCTTGAAGAAGTGGCAAAACAAGGACTAGAGTTGGTGAAAATGAAGATTCTAGCTTAAACAAAGTGGATGAAGATAAATTAGTATTTTATGCCAAGAACTAAAAATATAAAAAAATTGGTAAGACATTTGTGCTACCATGATTTATTTGGGCTATTTTATAAGCGAGTCTTCATTTTTTTTAGAGAATTGTGAAATCTAATAGTGATTAGTCATTGTTTGATATAGGCCGAATAGAAATGGTTACATTTTGTCATGATGCATGCTTTAACAAATTGGTTCAATTAGAAGGTGAAAACGAGAATATTAAGATAGATTTTCACCTTTATAAGTTTAATTTTCATTAGGAAATAAGAAATTTTATAATGTATGCCTACTCAAAGATATGTTCATTCTATAATAAGCCTAGGTTACGTTCATCTTTTCCTTCTTCTTTGACCAACTATTTTACATGATCGTCATCTACAACCACTAAATGTTTGAAAAAAGCTTGTGAATAAAAAGCAGAGTTATGAGATTTGGATTCTCAAAGGAGCCATAATTTCTTAAAGAATTTATCTTAACGATTTTGGATCCCATTTAGTTTGGATACCAATTTTGAAAGATTGGTTATGTAGGTACCAGTCTATTGTAGTGAGGAGAGAGAGAAGAAATTGATTTGAAATATGCTTATTGAAAAGTCTTTAAAATGAAAATTGAAAAGCTTGGTGCACTTTCCAATGCCCCCGCATTTAAGTAATTATTGAGTGGATTTCAAAAAAAAAAAAGTAATTATTGAGTGCATGATAGGTAATGGTGTCCAAAGTTCGGTTTAACCGACCGAAACGATCGAAACCGAATCGAAAAAATCGGTTATTTATATATTTCGGTTAGTTTGGTTCGGTTTTGTTATAACAAATTCGGTTTTTAGTCGGTTCTGTGAAAACCGAAAAACCGACCGAAAACCAAATTTTTTTTTAAATTAATATATTATTATATATTTAATATTAGTAATGTTTCAAAAAGAATTTATTATAGTGAACTAAATATTTAATGAGTAGAGAATTTTTTATAATTAATAATATAGTATTGAAAAAGATATTGAATTAAAGAATATTAATTAAAATAATAAAATAATAAATAATATAACAATAAAAAATAAATTTGGTTAACCGATCGAACCGAACCGAAAAATTCGGTTTGATTTGGTCTGGTTATAATTTTTACTCGTATCAGTTCGGTTTTTTATTTTTAAGAAATTCAGTTTTCGGTTTTTTCGGTTGGGTCACCGAAACTGGCCGAACCGACCGAATAGACACTCCTAATGATATGTATGAATAGGCTAGAATTTGTGACGATTGTTTTAGAATATCAATAGGTTTAAATGCATGCATTTCCTGTAACGAATGATATTAATGATTGTGATTTTACAATGACTTGAAATTGTTAATATTATTGATTGACTTGAAATAAAATTTTTAGTTTCTATTTTTTTTCTTTCATATCTAACTATTCTCTTCAGTTGTTATCAATATTCATCAATTAACAATGGTTATTCGATTAAAATTTGAATGGCGTAAGTTTAATTAATTGATTTTCAATGAAAAAATGAGTGATGAATTATGTTTACAGAGATTTCACATACATTGATTCATTTTCATAAAATTTAAAAATGTTTCGAATGATTTTTCAAGAAAAAAAATGGTCAAGTGTGTTAGTTTTTGTTTAAGGAAATTTTTGCTGCAAAATTCAGTTGTTTTCCACTGTTTTGCAAATTCTAAAATAAATAACTCAAGTATTTTTACAGTGACTCAAACAACTTTGTATTTGCATCACCAATTATGCATTTAACTCTATAGCTACGAGAGTAACTAAAGCCTTCTATAGTTTAACCATTATATATCATGATATTTTGAGATATTTTGAAGCAAAAAAGTGGTATTTTAAAATGTATATTGGTATCATAAAAGTTTTCAAATCTACAATTTAATATATTTTAAAACTCAAACTGATATCATTATTTTTCAATAGATGTTAAATTTTGGAAAGAATTTGATTTCTGGAAAATTCCTAATCATTCATTCTCGCAAATAGCATACTTAAGAAGGACCAATATAACCATTAAACGCGTAGATCAACTGACGTGGGTTGTTCTAGTTTAACCAGAGATTTCGAGTTCGAGTCCTGGGTACGCAGCTGCGATAAAACTTGATTAGGAGAGTTTTGTCGCCCTTGTGGTCCTACCCGGCTCGAATGAGGATTAGTCTGGGGTGCCCAGCATACCTCGTGGTTCAGACAAAAAAAAAGAAGGACCAATATAATAATTATTTATTTATCATCACATTTATTTTTTAGAGAATTCATCTATGATTAGTTAGAATTTATCAGTAACATGCTCTTTACAGGAAATATTCCAAAAAGTATAAAAACCTATTACCTTCATCATATGTTATAAAGTTAAAGTTTTACATCTTTGATTTCAATTGTTTTATATTTAAGGGATGAATCAGTTTGTCTAAGCTCGTGATTGTTAGTTATATTTCTTGTTAAAAACAGCCATTTGGGGAGAATTTTTTATGCATCATTTTATATTGCATGGACATATTCTTTTTATTTGTTTTGTAAGCATATTCTTTAGTTGCTTTCTTCTCTACTTCTACATAGCTTATTGAAAATGCAAAACGTTCGTTATTTCTAAAGAAATAAAATTTTCATCTTTAGTAATCTCTTTTGTTTTCAAGATTTTTGAATTTTTTTTATTTCATTGTAAGAAATGAAATCTATGATGTGGGAAAATAAAGATCAATGCAATTATTTTACCTCTAAACTTTTTGGTTTCTGACTTGTTTTGAAACGAAAAATATAGTATATGGCTCATCATATATAGCATATAAAATATTTTGCTAATAGAATGGATTTTAGAAAATGAGAAATTATTTTTTAATAGCAAACATATCAATTTATGTAAAATTTGTATTCACCAAATCTTCTGAAATATGTTCGAGAGAGAAATTTTACAGAAAATTCCTAAAATACATCATTGTCTGAGTACAATTATTAATAGCCATAATGGAATTGTTAGTCCAAATATGTTGAATAGTTCGTATTGATTATCAAAACTTTATTCAATTGATTGCAACAGTTTCTTGTTTTCGATCATCTTCCATTTATTATTGGCTGAGTATATTTTTGTCCTTTCATCTCCATAAATTTTGTTTCAATTGAACTTCCTACATTGCTATGCCTATTTGCTTTTCATTTTGTAGTAGTTACACACATTGTAAAACTGACATACCATGAGAAAAAAAATTAAATAAAATGCCATAATTATTCAAATTAATTATACTTGACAAAATTCATCGTTTTTTCTTTCTGACTAGGAGAAAATATAGACTTTATTAATGAAGAAAACCCATTTGTGTAATTAAAATAGAATGAATTATGTATTTTATTTTTACTTTCTTTTGTGCAATTAGTTATGCAATTCTAATCCACATTAATTATGTATTATTTTTATTTTTATTATATGATAAAAATTAAACAACTAATAATTATTCTTTTACGTTATAATTTTGATCAAGAACAGAGAATGCAAAAGAGACTATTATTGAAATCTATTGTAAATCAAATCATTAAAATTTGAGAGGTTTATTTGGGGCGACATATT
Source organism: Breynia disticha f. nivosa (assembly GCA_948193385.1). Lineage (NCBI taxonomy): Eukaryota > Viridiplantae > Streptophyta > Magnoliopsida > Malpighiales > Phyllanthaceae > Breynia > Breynia disticha. The sequence continues at coordinate 18,753 of CANYCX012673536.1, forward strand.
TGGAGAAATTTATATATGATTACCTTATCAAGACAAGTTTTTGTCGACATAATGTTGAAACTTTTACTTTTAGTTTTTGAAATTGGCCCACATTTTTATTCTTGTTGTTCCCTCTACACCTAATGTCAACTTGAACTTTGAATTTCTCCACCAAATAATTCAGGTCTCTTCAGGTTTTCTTTCCTTTTTAGTTCTCACTAGTTTTAGCACTATCGTGTTAGTATGTGATTGTTTTAAATTTTATTTTTTTATAAAATATTATAACAATGATAGGTACTTAAAAAATTATATTAAAATATTATATCAAATTGTGATTAATTTACGTGTTATGTAGTGTGTAATGCTCTAAATAATTATTTATATATTGTTAATCACGTAACAATATTAATTTTATTGTGAAATATCTCAAACTAACTTGCCGGTATAAAATATCTAAGCATTTGTTTAACATATATACATAAATATCCATTCTACATTAAGTTTTTATTCTTTACAAAACATTACGTATCAAAATTCAGTATCACCTCTACCCAGATGTATGCAAATGATCGACAAAATTGGAAGAAAATTTCATACTGGTCCAACCTAGTAAAATGTATGCATGTTCAAGGGTGCAAAAGAAAAACACCAAAATGCTACTGAACAGTAAAAGAGAGAAATAAAAAGAATGGGCTCACAACTTAGTAAATATAACACAAAGATATTAAAATATTTATAACTAGTATAATATACACATTTATTCAAGCAATCATACTATCTTTCTTTCATCTTCTTTGATAATTTGAAGATGCTAACTCATTCTAAAATTTGTATACCATTTTTTTACTAAGAACATAGCATTTTCATTTCACATTTACCATATACATTCTATCAAATTCACACTTTGAAAAGCATTCAACAAATGTACCAAAAATAATCATAAACAAAGTGCACATTACGTACACATTTCAATAAGGAACACTCAAGATCCTTAAATTCAATTTAAGGCTAAACCAAGCATTATAAAAATGCATTCATTCTCAACATTTCAATGTACACATCCAAAACATAAATTGAACATTTCCAACACTCATTCTTACCAAATTAATCACTTAAAATGGTATCAACAATAGATCAAAGTATATGTTAAAGATTGTACACATTTGCATATATGTATATGTATATATAGGTATATATATATATGTATATGTATATATATATATATATATATGTATATACATATATGTATATGTATGTATATGTATATATATATATATATGTATGTATGTATATGTATGTATATATATGTATGGGCTAAACCCATAAATAACCCCCTCAATTTAGACCCATTATCCCTCTAGACCCTTCAACTAATTTTTGGAAAATTACGAAAATGCTCAATTTTGTGTTTTCAATTGAAGGAAATGCCAGGGTATATTTGTTCATTTCTATTTATGTCAGTTCAAATTTTAAAAATATGAAAATGCCCCATTTTAAATTTACAATTGTAAAAATGTCATGTATGTTCATTGTTGTTCATTATTGTTCATAGATATAGAGAGAATAAAACGAGATATGCAATCAAAATAGGAAATTAACTACTTGCTAAAAATTAGGAGATTCAAACGCACGATATATAAAAAACATATACTTTATGTTCATTTTTGTTCATTATTGTTCATATATTAAGAGAGAATAAATAGTGACATTTTAAAAATTGAAATTATCAAACTTGACATTTTCATAATTCCAAAACTTAAACTGACATAAATAGAAATGAACAAATATACTCTAATATTTTCAGAAATACAAACACGTTACTATGCATTTTGCATAATTTTCTCACTAATTTTGTATCATCTCAGCCCTTCAACTTCTAAAATCATTGTATTTAAATACAAAAGTTAACACCGCTAGTTTTTTTTCATTAGTTTGGTAAAAAATATATATTTTGTATCCTTCTAACCCCCTAAACTTATAAATACATAATATTTAACCAAATATCATGACATCATGATGAATTAATAATATTATTCAAAACATTAATAGTTGTAAATTTGAGCTACATTCTATAAAACTGCATAATTTAAATATTTCAAACATATTTAAAATCATAACATCATCTAGCGATCAATATGGTTTGATTCGAGTCAATTTTTTAATTAAACTGTTAACTATCCAAATTGATCTGTTTAATTAATCGCCGGTTTGGTGTGAAAAAATTAAATATTTTTTGCTCGAAAATTTTCGACAAATTTTGCTGAAAATTTCAGACACAAATCTGTCGGAAATTTGTGACAAAAATTCGTTTATTTTTTTTGTATTTGTAATATTAAATTTGATTTTAAAAAATATGATGTTTTTCTGATGGATTTTGTCAAAAAATTTTAGCATCAACAAAAAAGTATTTATTCTTTTTTCATCCATAAAAACATTTCAAATATAAAAAAAATAAAACAAATTTTGACACAAATTCACAAATTTCATCTGAAGTTTTCGACAAAATTCGTCATAATTTTCCCAGCAAAAATTGGATTTCTCCACATCGAGCCGGCGGTTAATCGAACCGATCTATTTGGATGGTTGACGGTTTAATTAAAAATTGACTCCAATGGAACCATGTTCACCACTAGAAGGTGTTAATATTTTAGACAATATTATTAATTCATCATAATATCATGATTTTTGGTTAAATATTATGTATTTAGTAGTTTAAATGGTTGAAAGGATACAAAATATGTTGTTTTTTTACCAAACTAACGGAAAAATAACGATGTTAACTTTTGTATTTAAATGCATCGATTTTAGAAGTTAAAGGGACTAAGAGAATACAAAATTAGTTAAGGGGGCTAGAGGGATAATGGGTCTAAGTTGAGGGGGCTATTTATGGGTTTAGCCTATATGTATGTATGTATGTATGTATGTATATGTATGTGTATATATATATATAGATATATACATATATATATATATATAGATATATATATGTATACATATATATATATACATACATACATACATGTACATACATACTATGTATGTATATGTATGTATGTATATATATATATATATACACATACATACATATACATACATAGTATGTATGTATATATATGTATA
>CANYCX012676561.1:0-25047 GCA_948193385.1 Breynia disticha f. nivosa
TCAATCTCTACTAAACCAAAAAATAAGTCTCCATATTGTGATACCATTGGATTTCGAAATGCTATTCTTCTAATCACAACATTTTCATCAATAACATTTCTCACAATGTCCCGTAACACACTACAATAGTATAATTCCTCATGTAATTGAACATGTCTACACATACCCCCCAAAAAGTTGACACCGTTCACTCCATTAACAATGTGTCCTCCATAATATACCGCAATCGAAGTTGTCATCTACAATTTTTCACAATAACAATAACTATGTTATTATATTTATTTTTTTAATTTAACATTCAAGTATTTTTAATATTCATTTGAACACATAAAAATTACAAATATTTATTTGCATGTTATTCGTTACAAGATGTCATTTTTCTTTTATTATTCCAGAAAAAAAAAAACTATAAAACATGAAACTATATTATGCTCATCATACTATATTTTAGCAGAAAAAAATTGTAAATATATATAAGTTTAAAATCAAAATTTAACACCCTAAATATTATGCTCATCAAATTTAAAAAATAAATTATACTATTACGAATAATTAAAATAAATTAATTTAAATTACATAAATACAAATAATTAAAAATAAATTCACATACCTTAATTACAAATGAAGCTCCACTACTTAATGAAAATCTGCAAGAAAATTCAAACAAAAATATTAAGGAGATTTATAAATAATTTTTTTTAAGAATTTAAACTATACTATTTCGTAATAAGCAAATATTAGGAATTTTTTCTTACCACATTATAGTTTGATTCAGTAGATGAGAAAGAATATTGTATGTAAGAATTTTTTTATACAAACAGATAAATTTATTAAAAAAAAAGAAGACTTTGACAGTTAAATAAACTAATCTCAATCTATTGTGTAAAGCAAAATATTTACCTGTTTAGGATAAGTAAGTGTTTTGAATATGAAGAAGACTTTAAGACTCTTTAAAGAAAAAAAGGACAAGACATCATTGTTTTGATAAGAAAAAGCAAGAAGAAAATGATTCAAGGAGTGAAGTGATGCCGGAAACAAATGAGATATAAAAAGAGGTGTGGTTTTACTTGTCTAAGTTAATCAAATATGCCATAATTTTTTAATCGATTTTTTTTTAAAACTTAGCAAAGTAGGTGTTCTGTCCAAGAAAATTGTCTGCTTTATTTCGTGGTAGTTAGACTTATTATTTTTTCATTTTCTATGTGAGGTTAATTGGTCAAAGAGTGAGTCAAATGTGTTTTACTATAAAAATAGTTAAAAAGTCTGTCACTTTTCTTGATTTTGTGGAAGAATCAAAGTAGTTGACAGAAGTAAAGTAGCTGGCAGAAAAAACACCCCCGAATGGTAATTTTCACTCTTTTTACCCTTATATGATAATTATCTTTAATTATTTTCACTGTTTGGTCAAATGCCCTACTATGGATAAGGCAATATCATTGGCAAGCAAAATTAAAAAGAAGACAGAGGATGTCTGTTGAATAGGATTCCAACAACATTAACATGCATGATGTTCTTGACCATTCAATAAATAGAAATTAGGGTTTAACAACAATTTTTAATCAGATTATCAGAGCAAACATCATCATTATTTTAAGTTGCTGATCACTTAATGTATCACTCTTTTTTTTTCTCTGAGCCCTGGTATCCCCGATCCACTGGGCTGAGACTAATCCGGTTCGGGGGAGGGTTCCGGGTGGTTAGATTTTATTCCCCTCCCAAACGGCGTTGCGGGGATCGAACCGCAGTCCGCCCTACCAAGTTCAGTCCCAGGCACCACTGAACCAATGTACGTTAGGTTAATGTATCACTCTCTAATGTGGCACTTTCTTATCATTTCAAATTAAAAATACTTTTCTTATGTTTTTTTTTTAAATTATTCTGTCATATACTATGAAGATGTTGGGTTTGTTTGGTATAGGAAAAGTTGAGAAGGAGAATTTTTTCTCAAATAAGTTATTTAGTAGTGTTTGTTTGTCATTTATTTTAATTTTTCACTTGCCTAATCACAACTTCCTCTAAAGTGGAAAAGATAAAATCCACCATCCCTTAAGAAACTTAATTCCTTGGTTGAAAAATACTATTAAACCCTTATTCTATACTTCTTTTAATTTTAAAGGTATAATAGCTTTTGACTAATTAAGAATTCATATTTTTATTACACTCCTTAAGAATGTATTTTTGTGTCAAACATACAAATTTAACACTTTTTTAATAATTTATTTCTCAAATAATAATTTTTTTCCGTAATTAAATTATCGGGAATCATCTAAATTATACCAAACAAAACTAAGAAGGGATTGGATGATCAAAGCTTAAACCACAACTAATTATCAGGTTACAATACAAAGTGGATTTGAGATTTGCAATCCCTTTTAATTAAAAAACCATTGTTTCAAAATTTCAAAAATGTATGTAAATAACAAAGGTCCCACAAAGGAAAGAAGAACTTTAGTTGGTCACAGTTTTTACACTATGGATAAGGCAATATCATTGGCAAACAAAATAAAAATGTAAGACAAAAGATGTTTGTTGAATAGGATTCCAACAACATTAACATGATGTTCTTGACCAATCAATAAAATAGAAAATAGGGTTTAACAACATTTTTTAATCAGATTATCAAAGCAAACATCATCATTTTAAGTAACTGATCACTTAATTGCTATATCACTCTCCAATGTAGCACTTTCTTATCATTTCAAATTAAAATTACTTCTCTTATGTTATCTTTTAAATTTAGGATAAAAGGATGATGTCTAGCCTAAGATTTGGAAAAGCTATCAGATTTAGAAAGCGCTTACTGTGGTACTTACTTATGTTTCACCCCAAAAGGACCAGCAAGAATTCGAACATTCGATCGTCATGATACGAATATCTTATCATTACTGCTAGACCGACCTCTTAGGGTTAACTACTCTTATGTTACTATCTATAATACAAGAACATTTTTAATAACTATAGATATTTTCTATAGAAAAAGAAATAAATAAAGATATTGAATCTTAGAGTTATAGAGATAATGTTATTTAATTTGATAGGCAAAATTTCTATATTAGATGGCCTAATACATAGATAGTTTTTATTTTTATACATATTATTTATTATTTAAAAGTTATTTTCATATTTATTAAATCAGTGACATTATTATATTTTTAATACAGAATTATTCATACAAATATTTATTATCCAATTAAAAATATTAAATAAAGACGATATTATTAAAACACATAATAACTGCCAATTACATTTAACTTAACCACGAAATCTTAACCCCAACAATTGTCCGAAATTACTCTTAATTTGGGACGGTCGGACCGAGTGATTAATTTATTGTAATTATGATATTTGGTTTATTTAATCAATGTAACAAATAATAACCATTTCAAACATGCTTTGCTTTATAAAAAAAATTAGTAGTTAAATTTACTTAGAACCTGTTCAGGAAGTTACAGTGATTTTTTGTTTTCATAGAATTAAAGTACGTTTAGATATTTAATAATATTAAAAAACATTTTTGCAAAAAAAATGCTTTTGATATAAAAAACAGTCATTTCATCCATTGCAAAATGTAAAAACTGTTTTAATTAAAATACTTCATTTTCTAATTAAATATTTTTAAATTTTAATTTAATCTTAATCAAATCTTATATATATATATTTTATAATTTATATAATATCTAAGTGTCTACGTCCTATAAATCAGTTTTGTCAAGCTATCAAAGTTGCCTAAATTTTAACTGAATTAACGGTCGGAAACATCAATTAAGAAATCCGAAAACAGACAAGGTGGGGTCATTACATGGAAATATCTCATGTCAAGTTCTTTTCTCTTGCATTTTTCATTTATTTGGCTTTCTTATTCCATGGACGAATTGCACTAACTTTCATATCTACATGCATTTTCAAGGCTTAAGGTTAGTTTATAGGAATCAACACAATATCTTCCACAACCACAAGAGCATAGATCAACTGAAGAAGTTGTTTTAACTTAACCAGAGATTTTGAGTTCGAGTTCTGGGTACGCAGCTGCGTTTAAAACTTGGTTGGGAGAGCTTTGCCGCCCTTGTGGTCCTACCCGACTTGAACGAGAATTAATCTGAGATACCCAGGATATCTCGTGATTCAGACAAAAAAAACACAATATCTTACACAAATCAACAAAAACCCCTCCGTCATTAAAGATTTCTGATGATATTTTTCATAACTTTCATGTTCTCTCTTTTTTAATATTCTCTCCGTTCCATAATAATTATCTTTTTTAAAAAAATATTTTTTATAATATATGTCGTTTTGTATTATCAATGCAATATTTAATAAATTTTTCTAAAATTACTCTTATCAAATATCAATTATTTCAATGCAAGTTGAATTTATTTGTTCTTGTTATGTGCCCAAGTCAAAGGGTATAATAGTCAATTGAACACAAACTTAAGACATATTAAATGTATTCTTAATCCATGTACAAAACCTTAAAGGACATCTATTGTGTAACCAGAAGAGTAGTATATACAAATGTAAAAATAACTTCATTCATATTATTCTCTCATTTTCAACTTATATGGCTACAATTTAAACCTGGTAACAATTGACACGACTTGTAATTTCGACACAACATGAGACTTTAGTAATACGAGTTTGATAATTTGTGAATGAGTTTAAGCCGTAAATATATTAATCCGTTAATAACCTATTAAAATAAATTCAAATTGACAAAATACGAACTCGACCGGCTCATTTACACGAATTGCCACATCTAAACTGCATCCATACTATTTATTTTGACGTGGTGATTATTTAATTACATTAATTGGTATTATAAACCATCTCAAAATTCAAAGACTTGAGAAATCAACTCAAAGTCAATTCCATGAAATTAACATTTCCATGTACACATGAATTATTGTCCTCTAAAAAAAAGCAGAGAAGCTGAGAAAGATGACAAACCGTCATGGGAATGTTGTTAGTATACATAATCAATTAACGAGCTTTTAACTTTAGAAATATGCATGGGTCGGTCGTTATGCCTTTGTCACGAAGAAATGACTCATCAACACATGCATGTTTCCTGTAATTCTAAAGCTATTAATTAGAACCAAAATGAAAATAAAAATTAATCACATAGTGCATGCAGTCAAAAGATCAAGAAAGAAGGCTTAATCATGAGGAACAGTGTGCTTTAATTGGAACTGGAAGGATTTAAATCCATGCATAAACCAAAGTGTACGTAATGATTAATCATGCAAAGCTTTTCGGTTACATGCAAAAATATGTATAAAAGTGGCTGTATAATTTGGACCGATGACATAAAGTTGTTATATATATAAATCGCTTTATGCTTTTAAAAATGACAAGAAATTTACTAACTTCACATAAAGTTTTAATGAGAAGATGTTTATTAACTTGAGATTATTTATGATTTGAGGTCGATTAGATCATTTCGGATCAATTTTAAAACTAATTTTGTAGGAAAGATTACGTTCCAAATTTATTTGGAAAAAAATGGTTTTATTTTTTAAATTAATATATATATATGTTGAAGTAGAGTAGTGCAAATGGAGGGAATGGTGTTGAATCCATCAATTAAGGAAGAGAAAAAAGAAGAAAGAAAATAGGCTAATGTTGAAATCATGATGAAATAACTTAATGAACGTATAAATTCAACAATTCATTCGAGTGCATGAAGTGACAAATCGACATTATATACAACAACGTAATACAAAAAAGTTGATCTAACGATAATAATAAGACATTCGTATCTTAATATTCACAAAGTCGAATTCATGTTAGTTCCATTGAGATGAGGTATATACAAACGTTTTTTTAGCCATCTCCTCGTCCTAAATTTTTATAACAAAAAAAAGACAATATATATTAACATACATTTTTTATTACAATAAGTATGAACACATAAGCTGAATTTCAGGTGTTGGTAGGATAAGTTGTCTATAATGGGGATTCCACGTGGAAGCACCCCATTGATTAACATTTTATCTTCTCCCTCGACACAAACATCAACAATGCATATAACATATGAAATACAGCGGTGTCAATTCGTCTTATTCGCGTCAGTTTGTAGAATATTATTATTAAGAACATAAATATTAAAAAAATTGAATTCATATTGTTTGTTTCGTGTTATAATTATACACTTATTCGCATCAATTCGTATAATTTTATTATCGTGTCAAAATTTATAAAACTAGAAATAACTCAATCGGGGAAAAGTGGACCTGAATTTCAACTCCAACGTGCTCAGGAGGCATCAATTTTCTGTAGAAACCTGACAAACCACTCTTTGCCAAATTGCCACTATTTTTTTTTCAGTTCTTCATAAGACAATTTGATTATCTTTTGACAACTTTCGGCAACTTTCTTTCGTTTCAATTCATGTTCACAACTTGAATTTTGCTCGAGTTGCAATGGACCCCTTTCGGTTGAGTCCAAAAAATACACATTAAAGATACACAAAACAAAAAAAAATGACGTTTGCTTAATTTCTCTTTATCGCAAATAGATAGAAAGCTCGTCCGGCCTAAACATTAGGGTCGAAAATGAATCTTATTATAAAAAGGTTAAAGATTAAAGGGCAAATGCTAAAAATTTGATCAATCACCTCATTACTCTTTTTGGTTGAAAAAAATGAGAACATATCACATGTAGAAAGGCATGGATGATGCACAAGACAAAAAGTGATTAAAGCTCCAACTTGTATTTAGATCTCCTTCATTTAGTCAAAACCGACAAGCATGTAATCACAACTTAGAAAATTTGGACCATCAATTTCCGGAGAAGAAGCATATAAACTGTACAATCTCTTTTTGTTTAAAATCGATTTCAAACGAGCGTTTATCGAGTTTGAGCTCGTAAACAGTTTAATTCGTTACATTCCTAATTAAAATTGTCATTTCTTTAATGCAAACATGAATCCAATATTACTTTTCTTAGCTCTTTGTCATTACAATATATAGAATAAATTTGATTCTAAATGGTAGCCAAAAAAATATGTAGGATAGGTTTTGAAACTTACAAATCATACAACAGAATTGAACCACACTTATGTCGACACGATTCAAATTTCTTTGCGTACATGCTTCACTTTTAATGACAAAAAGAATCATAAACGTTGAAATTTTATATTGACGTGGATAAGATATTCTTAAAATATCGAGTTTCTATAAATATTTTGGCCTTTAAAATTCTAACAATATAGTTAAATTTATGTTATTAATAAATTCATACAAACAAAAAATATGGCAAAGTATTCGACCAACCAATATTTATGTTCAAATGCAAGACTAACTTCTTTCTTAGAGAATAAATACAGAAGGAATTTAAAGCTATATGGTACGATAGTTTCAATAAAGATAAGCTAATTTTTTTAAAAATACCCTTGATAAGTTATATCTCACAAATTTTATTGGTAATTAATACAACATAGTTTTCTATTTGTTTAAATTGAGCCAAAATACCCTTGATAAGAATTTATATGATTCGATTAATGTAATTTACGTGTAAGAGCAGAGCGAACAAATTCTATTATTTAAATCGATAAAAGTTGTGCAAAAGTTACTAAAGACTGTTACAAGCCACTGTTTATATGTTTATAAATTACAACACATCATCAACAAAAATTTTAGAAAAAAACTTAGTTTTGATATATGTTGAACTTTACACGATCGTGTCTTGTAAGGCACGAACTGGACACTCGATCATATAACTCTATGGGTCGAGAACTGACAATAAACATACAAACACAAGTCTGTGTAACTTCCCGTTTGGACATAAGTTCACTCTAGGACTTATATGGTCTATGTAATCTATATACTAACTCGTGTCTAACTACACGGATAACTGTACACCTATGTAATCATCCGTGTAATCAACTGGAACTCTGTCAATACTTCAAAACATTCCGAAATGTATTCAAATCATCTTCACAGTATTATATCACAATAATATATTTATTCATGTGATTCCAAGTCTATCTAAAAATTAAATCAACTCAACATAACATAAGGCGGAAAAAATAAATAATCTATATATAATTGAGAAAGTATTCGAATACATATATCAATTTCCCACGAAGACAAAAGAGCCATGAAATGTACCAACTTTTTGTGGGATTAGAGTATGAACAGAATAAGCTAAATGGATCAAGAAAGTAAGCTATGGCTCTCCAACTTCAGCTAGAAGACGCATATGTAACGATGAGATGTCATTTCTAGTCGACAGAAAGAAAGAAATCACAGAAGAAAAAACACATTCCAGTGGGAACAATACAAGCTTTTTTTCAGGATGATTTGTCAAAACTAGTTGGTTTAGTACGGTTCTGCAGAGTTATTGGGGTTACGTGTCGTTCAAGGGTACGGCTCAAATCACATCATGGCCACTGCAAAAATTTAGGAATGATGCATGCAAAACCCTAATTTTGGTTTTTCAGGCACACATGTTCTTCTGTGCATCGTGTTTTTCATTGTAATCACCAACTTGCTATTGTGAATGTCTCTACCACTACAGTATGCTTGCTCAGAAGACAAGTTGATCAATGATCAATTCCACGTTTCTTGCCATTTTTCTTTTTGTTGGAGAAACACATCCTTGAGGTGAGGAGAATTTTAATTTCAGAAAAAGTGTTAAAGTCTATGGACTCGTAGATATATGTGTGGGTCTATTAATTGTGAAACCTTTTAATATAAAATTAATTGATTTGTATAAGATCGACAATTCACATCATTATAAACTATATATTATTCTTGTGTTTATCTGAAGAGAGACATATTCTGAACAAAAAATATTTTAATTTTACGTAATCAATACAATTCCAAAAAATTAAGAATGATTTAATGCAACATCAACGGATAGACTAGCAAAAAAGCCCTAATCTTTCTATCTTTTCATCTTCTTTGTAAGACTTGCTTTATCTTCAAGATTGAAAAATCTGTTATATCTTCTAGTTTATCAACCCTTTTGCAAGAGGATTCACATATGTATTGATGGGAAAAACACAAAACCTTAACTGTCGAGTTAAAAATAGTATAGGAAAAAATACTGTAAGAAGTTAGAAGATTAATATTACAAAAGAATACATGATACCAAGCATATTTTGATTCAGTGGTGATTGAGGCTGAACTTGATAAGACGGACTGCAGTTCGATGCCCCACAACGCCACTTGGAAGAGGAATAAAACCTAATCACCTGGAACTCCTCCTCGAACTGAATTAGTCTCGGCCCAGTGGGTCGGGCATACCGGGGCTCAAACAAAAAAAAACAAAAAAATACATGATAAAATGACATGACTATAAAAATATGCACAACAAACCACCCTCTCGCCCTTCTTTATTTCCGTCTCTGTGTATAATTGCGTACACGCGAAGAGTTTAAACTGTCTTTTTTCAAACACAAAAAAAATGTAGCAAACGAGTAATGGGACAATACAATGAACACATTTTGGGAAGTGAAAGTGTAATAAAGGAAAGGTCGGGTGTTGGTAGGACTACAAGTCTACAACAAGCTCTTGACACAACTCACTTTCAGGTTTTTGCTCAACAATGTAATAACATCGGCATTAAGAGCCGCAACCAGAAAAAAACAAAGTTTTCATTCTTCTCACTTCATTTTGTAATATGGAAAATCATAATTTCATTCTAGATATCTTTTTTTATTCATATTTATCTGGCAATATAGCAAATCATAGGCTGGATGTCTGTGTAAAATGATGTCAGAAGAGATATATAATATGCTGATAGTTTGATAAGGTATGGCCTTTACTATTGTTTTTATTATTTGTATTTATTAGCTAACCAAGAAAATAGGTAATATTTATCGATAGATCCAAAAATATTTGTAACGAAAACGAAAATATACGGGTTCAAAATAATACGTGAAAAATTACGATAAAAGACGACGATATAGAAAAAGACATGATAAATCCGAACTTTAAATGTCAAGTTGACATTCGGATAGGTTTATAGTACTCCCACATAATTCAGTGCCACCTTCTGTTACAAGGATAAGTTATGCTACCAAATAATATTGTCGTCCTTCGTACAGAAAATAACTAAAGAAAATATATCCAATCAATAATGCATTGAAAGAAAAAAAATGAAAAAAATTTAGGTAACGTTTATTTATTAGGTTATTATAATTTTTTTATGATAAGTAAAATTATGTTATTAATTAATCAAGCACAAACCAGTAACTAATTATTTTAACTTTTTTAAAACAATTCCTATACGATGGATGGGCTAAAGTATTAAATTAATAGTTTCCGTAGGTTAGATGATTATAATTGATTATAATTTAGAGTGATAATTCGAGTTAAACAGATAATAATCATGTTGTGCTTTCTTTTAATCAAATATTATTCAAGTTAAATTCGTATCATTCGTGTCATATTAAAGTATGATCACAAATCGTATTATCGAGTGTACTCATAAATCGTATTATTAGATCAGAAACAATCACTCTATCATAGATATTCATTTTGCTTAAGTATGTATCATTAATAAGTACCATCTTTACTTCTTCAAAAAGTTAGCTCCCTTTATAAGATATGAATATATGAATAAGACGAGGACATACCTTTATTAATTTATGTTAGACATATGATAATTGTATCATAATAATTTCTATCAAATGTCATTATTTGTGGCTTAAACATTACCAAAATTAAACTCATATCGTTTGTATCGTGTGATAAACGCATACTCACAAATCGTATTATCATGCATTCCGTGTTCAAACTCCCTCGTAAGATGGCAATGATCAGAAACCAGAACACTGAAAGAAGCAAGAAACACACAAAAACATGAGTCAAATGCGCATGCAGAAGATACAATATTAATTAACAAGTTGTTCGATCTCTCCTGTTAACTATAGTAATTATGAGTTTATAATCTCTATACTTTCGGGCGTGGGCAGGAATTATACAGCACATTTTTTACAGTAAAAAGTACTGCACTAAGCAAAAACAGCTAGAAAGGCCAAATCTGGGGATTAGAGACTGCCAAGCTGTGAACATTTGCAGGGATATTAATAATATGCATTAGGTTAATCTCATGGGTTCAGTTCCTGCAATCCTGGCAGACTTCACTACAAGGTAAAGAAGAGTATGTAATCCTTCCTTTTTAAAATAATTCACGTTTTTTAACAATTATTTTTATATTATATGTCGTTTGTACTACAAATGTAATATTAAATAATTTATTTTAATATTGTCTTTATTAGTTTTATGTACTTAATAAAATGGTATAACAGTCAATTAAACATCAAATTAATAAATATTAAATGTATTCTTAATTCGTATGCAAAACATTAAACATCTATTTTAAGATTATGCAAGTGGATCAAATTTTCTCAACGCATTGATTATTCTTAATTAATACATACTTCTTCTGTTCTAATTTATACGATATAAAAAATATTATTTTAGTGTACTAAAACAAATGAAATTCTTAAATAATTTTATATCTTTGTACCTAAATTAATCTTTATTTATGGAGGGAGAAAATTTTAATAAAAAATCTCCAAGAATACAATATAAAAGGTAGTGCTGAAAAAACAAATAAGAGATAGAAAATGGGAAGAAAGAGGTGATGGGGCAAGAGCATTTAAAAATGGGGAGAAGAGTATGGAGGGAAAATAAGGAGTGGAGTGGGCATAAGGGGGTGGGGATATGGGGAAGGGAAGGGAGAGTAGTCAAATAAATATGAGATGTTTGGTAAGAATGAAACAAGTATGTCTACCATGGAAGGGTGGATGAGGGTGCACACTCATTTGCTCTTTCCCCACTGTTTTTTTTTTTCGTTTGAACCACTTGATATTCTTTATTTTCGGTGAGAACTAATCTGGGATCGGAACGGGAAGCACAACTCCTACCTCATGAGGACGATTCCGCAGGGATTCGATCCTAAAAGCACATCAAACTGAACCTCACAGGAAAACTGAGTCAACCTATAACCAACACATCATGGATGCTTATGTTTTCTATTTCAATCATCAATGCACATTGCTCTATACATTATACATATGCATAAATACGGGAGTTTCACTATGAGTCTCTTTAAATAGTAGATTCAATGAGGCAAAAAATTATAAGCACCATTAAATGCAGTCTGAGTGTTGATCTATTTTGTAAAAAATTAATTTTATGTAATCTGTAAAAATCAACAAATACGTATAGTCTTTAACGAGAACAGTCTTTATATTAAAATTATAACAAATAGATACATACTCATTTATTTATAGTTTTATCCCATACTAAGTTGTTGGAGCAATGTTAATGGAGTTTTTGTTGGTACGTCCATGTTTACCCTTTTCTTCTGACTAGTGTTCGAGGCTTGTCTATCTTTGAGATCTTCAACGACTTTGTTTTATTGAAATGCATCTGAAGTGCGAGACAAAAAAAAAACAATTTTTCAAAAATAAAAAAATGCTTAAACATTTTCAATGACGGGTGTAATTATTCAAATCGACCTAAAATTAGAAGAAAGAAATTATAATTTTCTTTTCTCTAGAAAATCTGAATTTGGAAATTTGATTTTGGTGTGAAGAGCGAGGAGGAGATCAGTTCTATTTATAAAACTTATAGTACCATTTGATGAATATATATTTTTTAGATTAAAATTATATTTTAATTCTTAAACATAAAATATTTCTAATTTAATTCTCTTATCAAATAAACAATAATTAAGTCTTTTAATTTAATTATATTTATCCATCGAATACAATGTTCTAGGCGGAATAAATAAAATAAAAATTAGTTACCGCAATCATGAAGTAAGATAAGAGTGTTTAATACGTTAACTATTGGATGACAATAAGTATTTTGTCGTCATGTGACAACAAATTTATTTTTATATAAAATAAAGTAGTTTATATATCAATAAAAAAATAAAAATTTATTTCAATTAAACATATTGTCATACAGACACAACATATTGTCTTGATTAGTGATTAGTATCGAAGGCCCTACATGGATACAAGCGTACAACAGAATATTCTTGATTCTCATAAATAAAAATAAACCCAATTTTTTATTTTATTTTTCTTTTTATAATAAGGCAAGATTTATAGAGCTAAAAAATTTTGGAATAATTATTTTGTCATTCATATATTATATGTATAACTATTTTCCAAACTCTGTATTTTTCTTACAATTGTAACCGTTCTCAAGTTTTCTACAAACTAGTACAAGTTAAAATTTTTATTTATTTTGTTGAAATAACGTCTGTAATTTAATTCTTGTGCTCTTTAAAGTTTTTAAATAACAGATATTTACTACAATTGCAAAAAAAATGCACAGATAAAAATAATTATGCATATAATACGAAAAATACAAAATATTATACCCTAAAATTTGCATGTGGAATTGGAATTATTTTCGGGCGTTTAAAACGCAAAAAAGCTCGAAAATAAAAAGACCTAAAATATGTTATTAGTCTTCTCTTTTAACAAAGAAAACTACAAAGTTACTTAATGTCAACCAAATAGTGCAAAAAGTTGAAGCAAAGAGCCGCCATTGTCAACAAAAGAAAACTAGCTTAATTAACCATTTTAAGGAACAAGCTAAGCTTAATTTGTAACTAAAAATGGTAATAAGCATCAAAAAGGTTTATTAAGTGTAGTATTATTCCCTCATATCGCTTAAGAGTCGAAGTTAATCAGTCACATATTCAAAAAAATTTTCATGAAATCAATAATAATTGAATTAAAGACACGGAAAAAACGGTAGTATTATAGAAAAATACACAGTAAAAAAGCATGACTATAAGAGTAGGCACGAGACAACTATCCTTTTTGTCGCTTAGGTCAATGTTTGTTTATAAAAACATTCGTCGTTCAAACCCCGTAGACACTTTTTCAAGCAGAACTGTGACATTTCATGAACTTAAAAGGAATAATTCTTCGATAATTATGCCTAGCGCGCAAATAGGGATGTACTTAGATGGGGCCAGTGGAACTCGTGCCCCCATTGGCCCCACAAAATGTACAAAATTTTTTATTGTAAGAAATTTTTCCATTAATTTGATTATAGATGGTGTCTCCCACTAGTTATCGTTAAATTTATCAATTACGAGTTATAGTTATTAACTTACCGAATTTAATGCTCCCAGTGTAATATATTCGTGAGTCCGTCCATTAGCGCGAACATGATATGCAACATAGAGAAAAGAGAGAGAGGTTGAGGTAAGGTAAGGAATAATAAAAACCATAGAATAAGTGGTCCACGCGTGCCAATATGTGCGAGATGTGGGGAAGGAAGAAGAAAGCATGGCATAGAAAATCCACTCACGTGTGTTCTTCTTCTACACTACTTCGCCCCCCTCACCTGAAAGTTTATATATACGCATGAACTTATGCCCACTTACACCATCGTTCCTAGTGCTCAAGTCACAACAAAATACTCCCAAGACTCAACTTGATACTTGTTTCCTTCCTCTTAACTTGATTCTTGTTTTCTTCTTCCAACAAACACAGAATAACATTCTTGTCTGCTAGCTCTTTTATATATATTTCCATTGCATTTGAGTTCAGTAAGTGAAAAATGGAGGATAGTATTATGAATCAGCAATCAAAGTTCAAAAGAATTTGCGTGTTTTGTGGGAGTAGTCAAGGCAAGAAAAGCAGTTATCAACATGCTGCTATTGAACTTGGGAAAGAATTGGTATGTTATACTTACATGTACTCTAAAATCAGTGTAGTTCACTCCTGTATTAATGAGTCAAGCTCATTGGTTAATGCAGTTTCAATCACATTTTCATGTTGGTTCAAGTTCATCGAGATGATCTCGACCATTATTTTGAACAAATATCAGTGAACTTGTTAGAAACTGTGCGCCATTTATGTACAGACTATAGTGTTATATATATCTCATTGATTGAAATTGAAGAATAATAGTTGAAATGCATTGTAAAAAACAAATCTTTTATCGTTTTAGATCATACCCAAATCAAAAGTTTCAATCTTTGACTGGTAAAAGTTACTCAAAGGTTATGTAAGAACTGAAATGATTATGGTTTTTTTTTTTGCAGGTTTCAAGAAACATTGATTTGGTATATGGAGGTGGTAGCATAGGTTTAATGGGCTTGGTTTCACAAGCCGTTCATGCCGGAGGACGCCATGTTCTCGGGTAACCAACGCCTTTTTTCAATCTCAAGTTCAGATTAAGAAGAGAATTACTTTATTAACAAGCCATTTCTATTTACTCTCAACTTTTTTAAAACATTTGATGATCTTCATTAGAACTTATTATCATTTTGTCATGTTCTTGTCTTCCTCTGTGTATGCAGAGTTATTCCCAAGACGCTCATGCCTCGAGAGGTATGTCTGCTATATAGAGCCTGGAAAAGTCTTAAGACTTTCTAATTATTTTGTCGCTTAGAAAATGCTGCAACTTTCTTTTTAACCTTTATGTTTTTGACTATTTGGAATAGTTATCTGATTTTTATTGAACTTTTCATCCATTCCTTGCTTACTTTATGTTTTGAAATCAAATTCTGATCTGCAGTGTTCAATATTTCTTATGTTCTTCCTTGATTTGCTTCATATATCTTCTTAGTTTCTTAAGATTTTTGTTCCTCTGATGAAGACTTGATAGCCTTATCCATAACACTTGTGCACTTGGCACTTGCCTGGCACTACAACTGTTCCATACATGTTTTGATGCTTCTGATTTTTTGTTTTAACTTTCTCTTGGAAAGTATTTTGTAGTAGTACTTCTGCAAGTAGTTTGTTTTGAGTTTTTATGCTTGGCATCTTTCAAAAATGGAATTTTTCTTGTATTATCACTGCACAAACTTTAAATGCAAATCACTGGCTAGGAAGTTCTTGAGATGAACACTCTGGATTAAGTCCACCATATCCTGCAACATACATCATTACTTCACACCACTAAGTTCCAAACGCATATCGCACACAGACAGTCATGAGACACTCTAAATCATTATCAATCTATTTGTTTTTTTTTTTTGTTAAATTTAAAGTTATTTCATGTGGTACCTCTTTTGCAGTTGACTGGTGTGACAGTAGGGGAAGTGAAGCCAGTTGCAGATATGCATGAAAGGAAGGCAGAAATGGCTAAAAACTCAGATGCTTTTATTGCCTTACCAGGTTAGTAAATGTTAAGTTCCTGAAAAAACTTTTTGTTAAAAGTAAATTTTCTAATAAAGATCAAGAATTTAGACAGAAAATCAGCTGGTTTTTTGCTAATATTAGCTTCCATTATAGGCCATAACTCTGTATACTGTATATTTCATTTGTCTTCTTGTTTCAGTAGGAAAGAGAGGTTGGTTGGTCCACATTACTCTATTTCACTTTTTGAATGTCCATCTTGTTCCTTACTTTCCATTTCCTCACAGATTTTTGGTGTTTGGACAGAATCATTTATTTCCAGTAATATTGTTGTGAAAGAAGAAAACATATTCCAGTGACTATGTTCACTTTATTCAACAAAAATTTAACCATTGAGAGACCAAGTTTAATGTTTTCTTGCTTATATAAATGGTATCTGGCTATGCTCCATGGAAGAAAAATTAGCACAAGCTGCTTTTCAATCTTTCATTCTTGACTCTCAAACTCAGATATCCATCATGTTATTCTGCAACATTTGTCAAATTTATCTCTTTGAAACATCAACATCTGACACTGAAAATTAGAGAAGATTGAAAGTCTCCTTCTGCAGTAAAACTCTTATTTCCACTAATGTAGTGATATTTAGTTACAGGATCATTTATTTTGTAGCATAAGATGGGTAAAGGACACTGGGAGACACTTTTTGCTGATTAGTATGAACCAACTAATGCCTGCATCCATCTGGCAATGATGGTCACTCCTTACAATCCACTATTAATCATGAGTTTTAAAAAGTTATGAAAGAAATTCAAGACACGAGTGGAGACAGCATTCAATTTGCTCTTTGATATCAGATTAAAATCCTCAGAACCAGTGAAAATGAAAGAAATTAAAAAGAAAAAACAAAGTATCCACTCTGCAACATGATAAGATGACAGCCATTATGACCTGTTTATGCTGGCAGAAAATTATATGGCTCTGTTATGGTTCATGTAGTGCTTACGAGCCTTAGATTCAGTGGTAAAATTTGTTGAACTTTGCTTTAAAGGTTTGAGAGTCAAATCTTAGAGTTGAACCTCGTTTGGTATGTATGTAACGTTAGCTGGAGGTATCTGCAAACAACTTCTTCTGAGTCTTTCTTGTCTTAGAGATAGACAAGTCCGATTCTCCTAAATTTTTTTAAGAAAAAATAAGGCTTCATGTAGTAGATTGATGCTTAATCAAAAGCAAAAATAGTTACTTGATTAAGACTGGTAATTGAATTAATGTTATGTGGTGTGAGAAGTTTTGAAGTTGCTGTATTACTCATTTGTAGAACAAGGTTGGTAGTGAAATCTGTTATGTGTCCCTATTTTTCTTGGTAAGGAGGTGACATATGTACTGTTTCAGATGCTTTGTGTACCTTCTTGTTAATGAAAGAGGGCTCCACTCATGTTCTTGACAAGCTTCACATCTGCATCTTTAATTAAGTCTTAATGACTAGTGATTAGTTTCATAATCTTGATCAAAACATTTTGATGCAGGTGGTTATGGAACTCTAGAAGAATTGCTTGAAGTAATAACCTGGGCTCAACTTGGAATTCATGATAAGCCGGTAATCATTAGTTATAATATAATTAATGTGACTGTTATTGTCTAAATTCTGCAACGACGTCTTTACTACTAATACCATGAATGCTGCAAAAAAGAATATGTTGAAAGGTGGGCTCATCCCTGGACGTACTTCAACACTCAAGTTAATATTTGAATATAAATTCTATACTTTTCAGGTGGTAAAAACATCGTTAACAGTAACTATGTTATGAAAACTTTAATGTTAATGAACTAATGATGAATGCTTTCTGAAGGTTGGACTGCTCAATGTTGATGGTTACTACAATTCCTTACTGTCATTCATTGATAAAGCTGTAGAAGAGGAATTTATCAGTCCAAGCGCGCGCAACATCATCGTCTCCGCCCCAACGCCGAGAGAATTGGTGAAGAATATGGAGGTAAAACTAAGGATAATTACTGCATTCTGTTATGATTCAATATTTGATGAGGTAAAAACTCTAATACTGATACATATTTTCTTACATTGGCTTGTTTTATAACACAGAACTATGTACCTTCCCATGAAAAAGTTGCACCAAAGTTGAGCTGGGAAATTGAGCAGCTTGAATACGATTAGAATTGTGAATATTAAGGTAGCATTAAGATGACTGCACTAAAGATGTAGAGAGGAATGATATTGGAAGTGGAAGAAGAAGATTTTGAATGATCTCTGAGTTCCATTATAGGGAATTCTTTCTGTGTAAATTACTTGAAATTGACCACATTGTGTTAAGCTTCTCTGAATTCCCATTTGGAGAAAATTTGGTTTTCATCTACCAAGTTGTAACTAAGTACTAGAGAGAATATTCATGACCATTTCCCCAGTATCAACCACTTAATACCTTCCTTTTATTTGATCGTTGCTAAATTCCGGCAACAGCGGATGTTAAGTAAACAAAAGTCTGAGTTTAACTGTTTCACTAACAATATGCATCGAACTTCATGGTTGAGAACCGTGTCTTAACTTTTTAGACTTGTGAATTTCTTGATTCCATTTATGTTGCTTAAAAAGTAATAGAGACTTTAACGAGCATATTACCGACAATCTCAAAGTGATGTAAGGCTGAGAAGGAAACAAAAAGAGTGTGAAAAGTGGCTCCCTTTTCTTGTCGTAATTATTCTTATAGTCTCATTCTTTTTATTGAGTTTTTTATGCGGCAACGCATCTTTGTTGTGTTTGTTTCTATACTAATTTTAACTTGTCTATTTTACTCTTTTAGAAAACCTTTTAGGTTGGTCTCATGCAAGGTTTAATTGGAACTACGCGTCATAAGTGATCATTTGAAGCTAAATCAAAGTTCACTAAACAAGAAGGAAGCAGTTATTATATTCTAAAACAACATGAATCTTTGACAAATTATCACCATTTTAATTAGTCGCGTTTGGAAAAATCACGTCTTGCCTAAGAAGAAAATCAGAATGATATTCTAAACAGAGTTATGAATTAATTAGTCAAATATTTCTTTTATAACAGTACACAAAATCCAATTCTGTATCACACAATTTAACGTTATTCGCACCGTTTTCAGAAAATCATATTTCACCTAAGAAGAAAACACCATGAGAGACGATATTCTTGCAAAGTCAAGTTGAAGTTAAGGTTAGTGGGGGAAGTGTAGACAACAAACTCAACCAACGACCAATAACGGAAGATGGTCCCACTTATGTGTTCATCACAAAACACAGTGAGCAGAAGAAATTGCAAACTGTGCCCCCACCCATTATTCTCTTCCTTCTTGAAGGACCAACTTGGACTGTGACATAGGACCATCTTGCCATTCCCAGGACGACATGCTCCATCCATGGCTGTTATTTTTGGTCCCATTTTTCTAGTTTCTGTGGTTCATAGGTTTGATTTTGGATGAGTGGTTTTCATTACCATTTGAATTGTATCTATTGCTTTAGAGATAATACGCTACAATTTGGGGTACACGATTGTCACTCAACAAGAACGTCACAAATTCAATTTTTGTGTCATTGATAATGATATTTGATAGAAAATAATCTGGCACGATTACGACTCGACTAGCACAAATTAACAAGTTTTCTTTGAACTATTTCGTAAAAGAGTTTTTGATTAATATGTAGGAAAGTGAATACCTTAAAGCAAAAGTAACGGACATGCACCACATTTTGCATCAGACGTGACTTGCGAGCCAATTTGCGTGGAAAGAAACAGTGTGAAACGCATCAAGACTTTTTAGAACCGTCTCACCTTTTCTTTCTTATATTTTTAAAATCCTTGGACATTGATAAGAAATTTGAGGACGAGGGAAAGTCAAAATGATGCAGACACAAACGAAACCGACCACGGCTATAATCTTCATTTTCGATAAGTCTAAGGCGTTAATTTTGGTACGAAGAGAATCATAACTAGTGAATGGGAATAACCAGGACGAGCAAAATAAAGTATAATGATATATATAGTAGAGGTGGAAAATTTGAATGGCGGAACCGGCTAAGTTTGATTCCTGTTCCGGTTTTATGAAATATGAAACCATGAATCGGCGATTTTGAACGATTCGGTTAACTTTTAAAAGTAAATGAAACTCGAATCGTCAAAGTGGAATCGGAACTGAACCGGCTAGATTCGGTTTCAGTTCAAGTTCCAATTCAAGGGTTTCTTGAACTGTGAAATGTCGGTTTTGAACCGTATAACACCTCTGTATACAGGACCCAAAGCTAACAGAAGATGACAAAGAACAAGATTGTTGTGGACATGTTTTCGATTTTGTATGTCCAAGATTCAAGACAAACCATAGATTTTCCTCGAGACATAATGTGAAATGTCATTGGAGAAAATGAAATGACGAAATAGTTGAATGTTGTATGTATTTCTTGACATCTTTTGCGCTATGCATGATGCCTTATATGGGTCAGATTCATCATTTATGTGCCTATGTGATATGATATATTTGTAGGGTTAATCTTCATGTTTTTTGCACCAACACCATCTTATTTTTTTGGTCTGAAAATTTTAAGAAAGGGGTCGGGCTAACCCACAGACCACCGGCAGGTTAAAACCTGTATGTCTCCCCCAGCGCCGCTACGGAGGATCGAACCCGCGATCACCGAGAAAGGAGTTGGGCACCTTAACCGCTGAACCCACGGACGATGGGTACCAACACCATCTTATTAGTATTTGATATTGAAGATAAATTAGTGAACCACTAGGGATTGGGTTGGGGTAAGTTAGGTTTATAATGTATTTAGATCATTTATCAACTTATGAAAAAAGAAAAGATGATTTTTTTTAGATAAGAGAAGATGATTTATTTGTAATAAAAATGAAAAAACAATGATGAAAGATTTTTTTAGAACAAAAATAACGTAAACTCGTATCACTTCCCGCATTAGATGTGACGAGCAGGTCAACTTATATGAAAGAGAAAAGTGTGAGGCGCGTTTTTTTATTTTGTAAGTATCAATTGCTAAAAATATTTAGTATTTTTGTAAAGGAAAAAAGATAATAAGAGAAAACTAATATTAAGTAACAAGAGATGTGTTATATCATATGGAAATAGAAAAGAGAATTTTATGTTTTTTTGTCAGAACCACCCGGTGTCCTCGACACATTGGACGAGACTAATCCGGGTTCGCTCCGGGAGGCAATGGAGCTGGCCCAGGGGGATTTTGCGCTTAGGCGGATTCGAACCCTTGTGGGATCGAACCCCCTGAGGTGCCCGCGCCACTGAGCTACCCCTCTTGGGTTAAAAGAGAATTTTATGTAGCTTAAAGAATATGGTAAATTGTAGCACACGAAATTTTTGGCCGGTAAATATGCAGAATGTTGTAGTAAATGGTTATCCAGAATTACTCGCTCGTGGCAATCATGTTTTCCTGAGGTGTCTGGTTTATGCATTATCACTTGAAACTCCAATGTGTATAAAACTCCAAGTAAGCTATGAACACAAAGCATTCTGTGATTAATTCCACAGCAGATAGTTACAGACTTGTTTTTATTCATTTCTGAAACTGTAAGGTTCTCAAGAGAAACTTAATCCTACATGCTCTTCATAACATATATTATCATCTGAAATCTACGAAAGTTGTTTCCAAGATACTTAAACTTGTAGAATCAATTCACTTTTGCAGTTCGTCGAGACATTTCACCATTGTATTGGTTCTGTTGTACTTGTCTTCTGTTCACGGATGTTACTGGTTCCTTTAATTCGCATGATTCTTCGGAATGGCAAGGCTGCAATCTCTGCCTGAAAGCAAACTTTTTGCTGAATATTCTCCATGTTCGCTTTGTCTTTGCAAGTTTTTGAAGCTCTTTTTTCATTCCATTGCATTCTTTTTCTAGCTCAGAAACGCGCTCCTTCATGTCGTCGAGTCCTCCTGCTCGGTCTCGTGTAGGTTGCGAACCGTTGTTCTTGGGAAGTCCGACATTGCCGGACTGATTTTGGGAGTTATCGAGGTTATCAGATACAAAGAACCAGCCCGAAATTGATGTTCGTAGGCGAAGCTGTTCGAAGAAGAGGACTTGAACAATGACTCGAAGTGGTAATCTCTCATTTTGCGCTGCGTGTGTGCTTGCCTCTAATGAGAGTTTCTGGCAATTCATGAGTCTGCAAAGTTGCTCCCTTTCCATATCTGTCAGCCATGGATGTGCCTGCAATAGCAAGAAATTCCCTTTCCACATTATTGAAATTGTAATTCACTTTGAACTCATAAGAGTCTTTTGTGATTTACCTTCAAGTATACATCAATGGCGTGATAAACACCATCATCAAGTGGCCTGGCATAATCAGGAATTGTTGCAGCAAGTTGCTCAAATTTAGGGAGCTTCAAGTTAACATCAGGAGCCACTTCAGCAAGATATCCATCCACCAAACTAGCCACCATAGTTATTGGTGTTAGTGTATCTGTTCCATTCACAAATTGACCTTCCTCAACAATGCAAGGAGAAACAGTTAAACCTGATTCAAGTTGTCCAGACATGAAATGATCTAAAATCCTCTGAACACAATCTATATCATAAAGGGTCTCCACTGAGTACCCCACATTAGGGATAAGAAGATCCAAAAGTACAACTTGGTCTAACTGAAATCCCACCATTTTTTCCAAATTTTCTCTACACGAAGAACTAGCATGTAAAACTACAGAAGCACGAAGCAAACTGAGCAGGAACTTAGGAGAAGCAACTCCCTTCTTTGGAGGTAGAAGCAATACAATCTCTTCAAGTAGAGCTCTTTGATCAGCCTCAGAAGGGACTGAAATGTTCATGGCAGGTGTGGCATTGTTTAAATTTGATTGCCTATTCAATAATGGAATATACTTCTTAGCATAATACTCGAGACACGAAACGATTATCCCAAGCTTCATGCCTTTTGATTCAACAGCTAAAATCAACCTTTTGAACAATTGCAAATTAAGGGATGAAACATCTTCAAACCACCAATCTTCGCCGATAGTTTGAGGTTTACTAGAAGTAGAGATTCCATTCCAGACAACGATGCTTACTTGGTTCGGATTTTCGGCTTCTCCTGATCCAGGCAAGTTAAACATATTGGGATCTGCACAAGCTTTCATTGCCAAAGAATCAATGCACCTGGAAACAATGTGAAGCTCTTCTGCATAAGGCAAAACCTCTTCACAAGTTTCTAAAGCTTTTAGTGAATCTTTCCAGTTGCTAAAGACTTCATTAAGGAATGCTTCAGTTTGTCCAATTAGGTTTCCTTCTCCATAATCTTCGGTCATTTTCAAGTACTCTGCAGCACACTTGAGGCTCACCACATTCATGGCAGTGAGGTCTATTTTAACTCCATAGCAAAATTTGGTCACAAGCTCAAATGCTTTAGCACCACCTGGAATGCCATTAAGTTTCAAGGTTCGAGGTGTTTCTTCCTCCCCAGATGTGTCCTCAAGAAGCTTCTCCAACAACCCACTTCTTGAAATCAATGGAAACTGCAGCATTGAAGAATCAAAAACATTTAAAATTCACTCACTTTGTGAAGATTGAAAGACAAACTAGACATGGATTAAGCAGTATGGAAATAAACTCACTTTGTGAAGATTGAAAGACATTTCTCCGATATCAATTGTAACATCACTGTGAAGTCCTGTTGTGCAGAGCCTGAAAAGATTTAACCAAAAAAAACCCATTAATCAAAAGCTTAAATCTTTAGCAGCAAATCAGCAATTCAAGACCAACCTGATCACTGCCATGTTGTAACGCCATTATGACAGCAATCAGAAACTTAGAAACAAATTAATGGATTCAAAATCTCAATTCAAATTCATATGCATGAAATTTTAATTCGTCACCTTTGATTTCTTTAGCTTATATATACTGCATATGTGATGTTACATAATGGAAACACAGAACAGAAAGGAAACACATTACCATGTATGACCTTCACGATGAAAGGCCTCAGATTTTGAACCCAAACGCATGTAAGCCATGTTAGAACGACCAGAACGAATGAGAAGCTCAAAAGATCAAATGAAATGATGAGATTAAGTGAAAAAAATGAAAGAAGAGAGTGATGAGAATGTAAGCATTGGTCTTAACAAAACGTCATGTAGAAATGAAAGGGAACGAGTCAAAAGCGAAGGAGAGAAAGAAGAGGAGGATTTGGCCATGAGTATGGCATTAAGACTTGCCATCTTTCATCTCTCCTCCATTTTCTCGCTATTTGGAATCAGTCTCTACTGCCTTGCCATTTGCTAAGTAATTCATGTATCATAAATTCAGAAGGGCCACGATTGTCATCAAGTCAGAAGACAAACATATCACAAATACAATATTAGATAGTTTGTAATGATTTGTATTGTATGGTTTTGTTGGGGCTTATTTTCGCTAGGGTAATTCGCTAGGGATGTGAGTGTGTGTGTATGTAACCGTGAAACCAAAAGGTAGTGGTTGGTTCGTTTGCCTGAAACTGCTTTAGGACTTTTGGTGTGAAGACGAACTTGAATTATATCGAGTTATGTCTACTCCAATTATGACGCCCAAATTTAAATACTATTTCTTATTTTAATTACTTATTTTCCAAGAAATAACATTCAAATTTAAACATCATTTTTATTTTTATAAAAATATAATTTAAAATAAAATATTAAAGAAAAATATAGGAGAGATAAAAACTTTAATTCATTCAAATCCAAAACCACACATTTCATTATTAAAGTAAATACCACATTTGCGGAAAAACAAGGCCCAGTCAGAATAAGTTTTCATAAAATACTACAGGTTATGAAGGATTAAATCCGGAAAGTATCAAATCAAACATATCCTTATAAAATACAATGCACGATGTAAAAATTATCATGTACAAGGAAAATTGTTTTTACTGTGCACTGCCCACCTTATCGTTCACTCGCCGAAATCCTAACTTGTCGTTCAAGGTACTATCTTACAAGTCGAAATTTGTACC
>CANYCX012678195.1:0-12859 GCA_948193385.1 Breynia disticha f. nivosa
TTATCAATATTTTGACTAAACTACCCCTAATTATCCTAATTAATTTCCATGTTTTATTTTTTAGCATATACTTTATTTATAAAGATAAATAAATTATTTTATATTATATTTATTAATATGCATGTAAAATTTAAATTAGTAAAGTTAAAAGAATAAAAAGAACAAATTTTTATAAATTAATAGAAATAATATTTGATTTAATAGAAATAATAATATATTTTAATTTAATCTTTCATAAAAATTTTTTAAAATAATATTTGATTTAATTAAACAATTAAAATTTTATATTTTGAATTACTTAGTTCAAATTCGTCATTTTCCTAATATTTTAATAATAAACCACAAAAGTTTATTAACAACATATTTGAATAATCTTTATATTTGTAACAATTTTTTTAGAAATAATATATACTATAAAATAAATATAAAAAAAGATATTTCAGTTTATATACAGATAGTTGGAGAATTTTACAGAATTTTTTTTACTCTATTGTTACCCCTACAGAAGTGGACAAAATAGTATCTAAAAATAGGCAGGTAGTAGACGCTGGTGCTGACAAGAACCTTTTTCGTTTAAAAAAAAAGAATCCGTACAGTGCTGACAGTGGAGATATGGAGCAGCCTTTCTTAATATTTTCACTCTTAATCTTTTTTCCTCTAATATAATTTTATTGCGCAAAAAAGATATTGAATCCGAATGTATGTGCGAGTTTTTTGGTCTGAAATTTGGTATTCCTGATTTATTGGGCTGAGAATAATTCAGTTTGAAAAAGAGTTCTGAGTGGTTATGTTCTATTTTTATCTTAAACAGTATTGTGGAATCGAACTGTAGTTTGTCCTACTAAATTTATGTTCAATTACAACTGAACTAAAGTACACGTGGTATGTGTGCTTGTGCCTCTCTCACAAAACGAGTTTATTTCATTTTATTCTCATGACTGGCGCACATAACCTAACCTGCACGACTTCTCAAACGCACGGACACTCCTTCAGTAACCCTTTTTCCCCTTCTCTATCCATACATCACTTCCTTTTTTACTTTCCTCCTCCATTATTCACTTTACCACGCCCTTTTTTTCCAAGGCTCTTAGTATATAACTCACCTTAAGAAAGTGACTTATTCAGATAAAAATCGTAATTATTATATTCTTTTTTTAAATAAATATTCGTTTAGACTTAAAATATTTTTTAAAATAAATGTACTTTTAAAAATTTAACACTCTTTTCTCTAAATTATTCCTCTTTAAATTCTATTTTAATTCTCTAAAATCTAAAAATTTTATTTTTTCAAAACTAAGACCAATAAAACTCTTTAGTATTAAATATTTTCTAAAACTACAAAAGTAAATGCATTAGAACAATAAATTTTAAATAGAAATAAACTAATTTTTTTATTTATTAAAATTATTTTTTAATCTGTGTACTTATTATTAAAAGAATATTTATTTAAGAATGAAGGGAGTATAATATTTTTATTATATAAAAAAAATACATAATTTTACATATACCAATTCTCCTTATAAATAAACCGTCTCGTTATGTACACTTACTCTTCGGTTGCTTCTTCTCAATAATAAACAACACTGTTGTGCAGTTTCGCACTCACAAAGACTGCCAACTTCTCTAGATACCTACTTCGCATTACCTTCTGTGGGTTTTCATGGTTTTCTTCTTTGCTTATCCTGTGGTTTCTTGACTCTGTGGGCGACTTTTCAGTTTTTCTTGATGGAGTGTTTCCGTGTTTTTGACAATGGCGAGTCTCAGTTGCCACCTGGGTTTAGGTTTCACCCCACTGATGAAGAACTCATCACTTACTATCTTCTCAAAAAAGTTCTCGACAGTTCCTTCACTGGTAGAGCCATTGCTGAGGTTGATATCAACAAATGTGAACCATGGGAACTTCCTGGTAACTATGCTCAAATTTCATGCCTCTAACTTACACCTTGTTTGCAATTCTTTATATTTTAAACTTTGTTTTGGTTGATGTGATTGCAGAGAAGGCAAAGATGGGAGAGAAAGAATGGTACTTCTTTAGCTTGAGAGACAGGAAGTACCCAACTGGCTTGAGGACTAACAGAGCTACTGAAGCTGGTTACTGGAAGGCCACTGGAAAAGATAGAGAGATTTACAGCTCCAAGACTTGTGCTCTAGTTGGTATGAAGAAGACTTTGGTGTTTTACCGTGGAAGAGCTCCAAAAGGAGAGAAGAGCAACTGGGTTATGCATGAGTATCGCCTTGACGGCAAATTTGCTTATCACTACATTTCTAGGAGCTCCAAGGTTTACCAATTACTTTGCCCTTACTTTAAGTTTTAACAACATTCTCGGCTTAATTCTCAGTTGTGTTGGGAGAGAAGTGCATCAGCTACACTTATAGTAGCTGTTAGATTGTTCGAACATACTTAAACTGGTTTACTCTTATCTCTTCAAGCTCCCGCGTTGTCTTGTGAAAAAACTATGTTTTTCAATAGCTCTAGTGCCTGTGCTTATTTTCATTGTTAGGTTTTCTTGTTTTACTTTAGCTTAAAGCTACTTATTTTACTCATTTAGGCCTGGTTGATATGTTACTGTAAAGCTGTTTAGGGCCTGGTAATCTTTTCAACGGTAGTTCGTCATGATTATAGTGTTTCTTCTCCTGGTTATGGATTAAAACAAAAGGTTGATTTCATTTTTTTTATTTCAAGAAGAATGTGTTCAGCATTTCACTTTTCTCTTTTTTTTACAGAATGATTTTGAGCATTTCAAGTTATATATTGTTCGTTGATGTAAAATATTTTCACTTTCGGATCATCAATTACGATGATACTTGTGCAGCCTTATTCCATTGATGGCTCTGAAAAAAAGTAGTATGACATTACTTTTTGTTCGTTTGTGGTGCCATCTTTCTTTGCAGAAATACATGAACTTTTTTTCATTATAGGTTCTAGGTTCCTTGCTTTAGCGTCTTTCTTGTTTTCATCACGCTGTTTACTCCTAGCCTTTCTTACTTTCAAGACATGCTAGCATTTCAGAGTTCGATTTTGAAGTCTCATTTTGAAGTTTGTTCTTATTTTTTGACATGCTTGCATTTCAGAGTTTATGAAGCTGCAAGTGATTATGATTTTATGTTTAATTAATCTGGTTCATAATTTTGTTTATCAGGATGAATGGGTGATCTCTAGGGTCTTCCAAAAAAATGGTGCCAGCACTGGAAACTCAAAGAAAACTCGTTTCAACTGCATCAATCTCCACCAAGAAGTGAGCTCTCCATCCTCAGTGTCTTTACCTCCACTCCTTGATGCAACTGCTAATGCTTTAACTTCCACTCCTATTGATCGCGAGAGCTGCTCCTATGACAGCCCCAAACCTGAGCACGTGTCCTGTTTCTCCACAATTGCTGCAGCTGCCTCTAATGCTGCTAATCAGAACATATTCAGCCTCACTCAGCCCCCACAACCACCACCATTGACCGACTCTTCTACCCGATTTTCTACTAATTTTGGTGGTACCTCAGCTTTTCCAAGCCTTAGGTCACTCCAGGAGAATCTTCATCTCCCATTTTACTTCCCCAGCACGGGACTGCCTTTTCCTAGCATGAATTGGGCGGAGGGCGCCCACGAAGGGAGGTCTGGTGAAGGTGGCCATGGAAGGGCGTCGTCAATCGTTACCACTGAGTTTGACTGCATGTGGAATTATTAAATATTACAAAGTGACTGCAACATTAATTATATGATCTATGTCTGATTAAACTTCGCCATATTTAATTACTGTTTGTACTAGGTAGTAGGTACTGATCACTTTACACAGAATTCAGATAATCTAGCAATGTATTGTTAGATATCAATATCAGAAGTGATCAGTGTTTAGTAGTAGTAGGCGTTAATTTCTCTGAACTGTAGCGTAATATGATTACTATGCTATTTATGTGTTCTAGACGGTGATGATATATTGAGATTTGTCATTTTCAGATGAAAAAAGTAATGAAAATCTAATTAGTATGTTAGCTTTATTACTACAGATTCGTTTGCAGACTCTAGAGTGATATTATTGGAGTCGTTTTCTTGAAAATTAGGACATGTACCGAAGTATAGGAAGTAATTCACTCCCTAGTCATTAGGGGAAAAAAGCAGAAAAAGCCATTGGAGGAAGAAAATGTTGTTTGTATGAGAGAAGTCATTTTCTTGCAATAAATGCAGGAAACAAAAGGGTATGCATTAAATGCATATAGTGGAAAATTTGGTGAACGAATGTGTGTGTTCAGATTTTTACTATTGATCCGCTGCAAGGAAGAATTCCATGAAGCAAAAGGCAGAGAGCTTTCCTATTTGACAGAAGTACTTTTTTCTTAGTAGAAACCAAGGAATTTCAAGGTTGTGTGGTGTGCATTAATGGCTTCTCTTGCTATCAAGGCAAGCTCTATCGTTATAGGCTTATAGCAGATTGCCTCTGTT
The DNA here is from genome assembly GCA_948193385.1 of Breynia disticha f. nivosa. Classification (NCBI taxonomy): domain Eukaryota; kingdom Viridiplantae; phylum Streptophyta; class Magnoliopsida; order Malpighiales; family Phyllanthaceae; genus Breynia; species Breynia disticha. The sequence goes on from CANYCX012678195.1 coordinate 4,430, forward strand.
TCTATGAGGATATATGATTCTTGGCTAAATGTGCAAAAAATAATTTTAAGCTGTGAATACTGACTGCTGAGTGGAAGATGAAAGGCATTTTATTAATGAGTTTCGGTTAAATAAAACCTGCAAGGTCATGGAGGTGCAAAGAAAGAGTAACCTTCAAAATGGATATTGGTAAAACCCTGTCAAGACCCAACTAGGCTGCATCTGCGTCTGATGGGCATAAATCATTAGCATTGTACAGAAACCTCATAATTGCTCCTTCAGGAGACTTATCATTATCAGAATTCGGATAATCCATTTTTGGGTAAATTTTAATATGACACCAATGAAGAGCGGACTCATTCTTCATTTTATTGAAACTGCACAGTTTACGTAAAATGAAAGCTGTTTTTACTGAATAAATCAATTGCTCAGATTTATTTTTATTAGATCGAACGATCGAAATCTGTTGTCTCAATGAAACCATTTATCATTATCATTTTCTGTTCCAAAAAGAAGAATACTTATGACGTACATATCATTTCTTTCTGGCATTTTCAAAATGATTATCTTACAGAGGACTATTGGAAATGAATTCAAACCAATAAGGAGTGAAATAGACGAATTAAAAGGAATATATAAAGATACAAGTGCTTCATTTATCTTCGTAGCCGATTGAAAGGATTTCTTCCACTCAAAAAGTTCTATCCAAAAGAACCCAATTTATAAAACGAAAAACAATTCTTCTTTTGGCTAAAAAAATATCAACCTTTTTAAATCAATGACATTAACTTTCAGAAGCAATTACTGAGAAACAATTTATATAGCATTTTTAATTACTTGCTTGGAAACAATATATACTTTTCCTACTAAAAATTATTTTCCCGAAAAGGAACCGATCTTAGTTGATGAACTACACCATTTTGGGCACAAATTTGAAAGAGTAGTAACTATCCTGTCACACATAGTTTGCATACCAAGAAACATAACAAGCACAGCCTGTTCAGCAAGATGGACTCCACCAAGTTCAGAGTTTCCACAATGATATAGAACAATGATGAAGATTTTTGGACAGAGACTTTGGTAGTAGATGTTAAGGTTGAAATAGGGCACGTGAGGTCTGTATGTTGAGGTTGGTGTGGGGTAGAATCCAGCTTAGTGAGTCGAAATAGTATAGCACGCCTTGTACCATATTGGTGCAATGTTTGGAGCTTTATATTTTTGGGTTGATGATGAAGAATTATATGCTAAGTCCTGCCAATGCAGTGAAGATGAAAGTGAAACATCCAAAATTAGACACCAATTTCTAATGACTAAAACGAAAAAGGACAAAAAAGGTAGAGTTTGGAGAGTATGGAAGGAACAATATGATAAGGTTTGAAAGTACAAGTTTTTGTTCTCTTATTGTTAAAAGTGGATCTTCTCAATTGTTTTCAACATTTTTTTTTCTGGACTAAAGATATGGACAGTGTGGTCCTGTTTTATATTTTGGTTATTTTTGTTTTCTTGGATAATTCTTTTCTTAATCACTTCTTTTTTGCCTTTTGTTATGTACAAGAATGTATGCATATATAACATTTAAGTTTGGGTAGTTTATTGCTGGAGAGGCATGCTTAGAGAGGATTTGAAATAGGTGTATGCGTTATATTTAACTAACTATCTTGCATGGTTAATTATATTGAGATTAATTTCTTGTGAATTTGTATTGCACGATTGAGTTAATTATTGCTTGAAATGAATGTTTTGGTATGTGTGATTATGTATAAGGATATGCTAGAATTGAGTTTATGTGCTTTTGAATGCGAGTTTGAATATTGAGTATTGGATCGAAATGATATTTATATTGATATTGACGATATAATTGAGTGTGGAAACATGAGTTACTTGAGTTATAAGAAATTGCTAAGTTGAGACTTTGTGCAAAGATTTTTGTTGAAAAATCTTGTGTTTGTGTTCTTGAATGAAGTTGTGAGAATTGCCAAGTTATGAAATGTGATTGGAACTAAATGAGTAAGCATAAATGATGAATTGTTATATTTATTGAGGTTTGTGGGTATATGACATTTCATGCATGCGTCATTATGCACTTTGCATTAGAAGTACCAACGAATATGCAGACACGTAGAAGGGTTAGCGGGTGTATAAGAATGATTAAGCGCTATCGAGTGCAAGAAAATAAAATTTGAAAAAGAATTGAAAAATGTACAGAGTTAAGTGTAATTAGAGTTTCAGCGGGAACACTAGGTTCGAGCGTTGATGGGTGCAATAGGAAAAATATGTACACCAATAAGAGTGAGTGAGACATCTCTATATATGTGAAGAAAGTGATATGACACAAGAGGGTAAAAATGAGATTGAATGAATAGCATAAACATGCTTATGATTCATGATATTGTACATTGAAGAAAACAATGACGTGCATGGTTAATATTTTAGACGTGTTCATGTGTTGAAACATTGAGGATGTTCAAATATTTAAATAATTTGACTTACTCATGTAACGTACATTAGTGACTGAGTGCGTTACAAAGTGAAGCTAAGTCAAAAATAGAATGAAAATCTGTCAATGTATGTTATTGATGATAAGTCACGTTAAGGACACGTAACGTACGTAAAAGTTCACGTAACATTAACGAGGAATGACGTTAGGCAATATGATACTTGAATGATACATTGAGAAAGACATTGCCTGTGATTGGTTGTATTTTGAACATATTTTTATTGTGCAATTTAATGTGTTTTACGTATGCATTTAATTTAATTTTGAGAAAATGATCATCAATTTGTGTTTTGTATGTCTATGAGCTTATGAGGCTGTTTCATACACAAATAATGCAGGTTTAGCACAAGAACATATTGAATTGTGCAGATATCTATTCGGAATAGCAAACATTAGGACATCATGGGCATGACATACTGAGAGATTCTAGAGCAAAATGATTTTCATTAAAAGAGACGATCGGGCTAAGCCACAACAGGGTTCATATACCCAAAACACAACTCACACACACCGTAGAATAGGGTTATGGGGAATTAGTAAACAATAGATAAATTGTTTTTACTCATTGTTACCACATTTTCCTCCATTCTTGAATATTAGCAACGTTGAGAAATTTCTTCCGAGAACAATTGGTATTTTCTTTCTTTTTATTATTTTCATTATGTTTTGTTTAAATTTTAGCATGTCAGGCTAAACTTAAGGTCTAGTTGGGATATTCAGAGGTTTAATTCATTGTTTGTGAGACTTTTGTTCTTAGATTGATTTATTGAGTTTGATTATTTATTCAAATTATGATTTATTGGTTTTGTTATTGTCATATTAATTAGATTGAGCCCTTTAATTTAATTATTATGATAATAGGTTGCTAGTTAAAAAATATGGGTATCCATAGTTCTTAGAAGTTCGGTAGCAGTTTAAATAATTATGTCAATGATGTGTTGTCTCATTGTTAATAGAACTGAATAATCTGAATTAAATGAATCTAGATGTCTAGAATTGGTTAGTCATAGTTTCTATCATTCTTAATGCAGTTTGGAATTAAATTCTATTGAAGTGCATCGAGTGTTGTTCTTAAGGTAGAGAAATATTTCAATCGAGGTGTCTTGAGAATATAAAAAAAACTAAGTAGAAATTAGATTCTTGAACATTTACCAGTGTCTATAACTTTTCCTATTCAATTGCAATAAATTCTATTTAGTGTCAATGATCAAAGAATTGATCAACCAAAGAATATCTTGACTAGGACTTTTTATTATTAAATTTTTATCTTATTAATTTTTGCTATTGTTTCTAATTCTGTTTTCCTTAATTTGAGTAATTTCATTCTAATTTAAAACAAATTTCTCATAAAAAACAACATTTTTTCACTTTAGTTTATTAGTTTCAACTTTCAAATAGTTAGTTTATTGGTGGATTCAACTCCACTTTTGTTATATTCAGTAAGTTTTCAGATTGGGTAATTTATATTTATTAGTCTCGACAGCTATCAACCTGGATCAGGCTACATGGACAAAATACATATGAGGAACACGGACAACCGTAATGTACATTACATGCTAGGATAACGTACAGTATCAAGACGCTGACAGTAAAAATAAAACAATATTTCATTGGGCAACAAACAATAATTGTGCTTAAAGGCTATTTCCATAAAGTGAGCATGTTTGAATGATAGAATAAACTATGAGACATAAGAAGTCTATATAAAAACTTCCATTGAAAGCTTTCAACTCAAGATTGTGCATTCTTCTTCAAGATTGTCACACTATAAGAAATATATACCTTTAACGACCAAATTTTTTACGAGGAGTAAAAATTGGTCGTTAAAAATGACGAGGAGTTATGTTTTGGTCGTTAAAAGTAATTGGGCATACAATCAATTATTTTTTACTAAGGAATAAATATATGGTCGCAAAAACTATGTGATATTTCGTTAATAATCTAAAATTTTGGCGGTTTAAGATACAATATCTCCTCTGCATTTTATTGAAACGCACAAACCTCTTCCTTTTGAAACTTACACAAACACAAACACAAAAACCTCTAGGCGTATTAAGATACAAACAACCTCTACATGATTGGTACATATACATCTGGGCATCAAACAGAAAACCTCAAACATTAAACCTCCAGACAGTATTTCTTACGCATCATTTAGAGAGAAAGAATCAAGAACTGGGTTTGTTCTTCAAACAAAAATTGGGTTTTTACTTTCTTTCAAGGTATATATCTTGAAACTTTATACGTTAATTATGGAATTGAAGTGGTTGTTGTTATTTCCCAGAAAAAATAACGATTCTCACTTTTGTACGATTGCCCGAGGCCATTCATGGAAAACGACAATTTTCTATGTGAATTTTATGGGCAATGTTTACATTAAATATTTTATTTCATATTTCCACTTTTATATGATTGTTAGAGGCAATATGTGTTTTGATAGTTATTGGACATGTGTTCATGTTGAACATTGAAATTTTTATGTGGGTCTTATGTGCATTGAAGGAAATAGAGGGGATATGATTGTGGTCATTGGTTAATGTGAGTGTTGGAATTGTCGTTTAGTAGAGTGAGGAAGGGCATTTGTGTTTGTTTTTATTTAGGACCAGGAGCATTATTGCAGGAGCGTCTTTAGATGTATGATTTCAATAATTGGTAACATGTAGTGGCTGTATCATTCACAAAGGAATTCTTAAATTGTAAACTTCTTATCATATTGGTTTGGAATTCATAAAATGTAAGCCAAGAACAGTCTTGTATGCATAGGATTACATTGGTTCCTTGAAGGGAAATTTTATAAAAAAAGAGTGTTATAGTACCGTTCCATATTTTTTCATTCTTAAAATGTAAGTCAAGAAAGAATACACTAGCCACAAAATCTTCTTATATCTTTCTATTTCTTATCATTTTAAATGTAAATTTAAAACAATAAATTAGTACCTTAGAGTTGAAATCATCCTACTTCATATTATGTGATTAAAGCAAAAGGTGGCTTTGTCATTCGTTGAATCTATTAGTAATCGGTGTGCCTTTTTTGATATGGATTGATAGCGAGTGTTGATAAAGCTTTGGTGATAAAAAGATTTGTGTTCCTACGATGGCATGGTGCTTCAAATTGGAACGATTTTTAAGACCTTTTATCAGAGTTAGTGTACTTAAAAATTGTGTTTTAAACATGCCTTCTCCACTTAGCTAATGTCATAGTGTAGCTTGGGATATATTAAAGAATGGTTTCTTAAAAAATAAGTTTGACTATGAAGATAAATCTCTTTTGATTTCAAATAATTCTCAAAGCTACAAAAATTGTTTTTGGCTTTGCATGATGATTTTTTTTTTACTTTTAGTAGAAAAATATAATGGCAATACTTTTTTTGTAGTATGATTATCATTTCATTAATAAATATTAGTCTGTTCAACACATATGTACATGCTTAAAATTTATGTTATGCATGAAACAATTTAGATAATAATTTATGATCATTATTTCTTTTTAGGTCTATCCGATAAGGTGATTTCTTGAACAAGATATTGGAATTTAAGGTGTGTCCGATTCGAGCATTGAAATTCAGGTGTGTCTGCTTGTCATTCATTTACTTTTACTTTTTTGTTTCTTTCATACGTAAACATCAATTTGCTACTGTCTTTTAGAGAAATGATTTTTTTTGCTTTCTGTGTTATTTTTTGTCTATTACATTATTTCAGGATATAGTTTTCCTTTACCTTTTGAATGTTTAACCTAAAAATATTCTATGTAACACTAAAAATGTTCAAATGATTTTTTTATTTTTTTAAAGGGATTTCTAAATGGCTCCTAATAAAGATTGGATGGAACTCACAAATGATCGAACTTGTGAGGCATACATAAACGGTGTGAGAGAATTTTAGATTATGCATTTTCTAAGGCTGAGTGAGTTGTAGAGATTCGTTGTCCTTGTACTAAGTGTGCCAACACTAGATCTAGAACTTTTGATGAAGTTAGAACACATTTATTTACAAATGGGATATTTCGTGGATACACTTTGGTGTCACCATGGGGAAGAACCTCATGAAAACATTAGTAATGAAGAGGAAGAACAATTAGCTAATAGTGACGACTTGGATGAAATGATTAGAGATCTCTATCCTAAAATGCATGGTGAATATATGGAGTATGATAACAATGGTAGTGAAGAACCGAATGAAAGAGAAAAAAAAATTCTTTAAAGTATTGAAAGATTGTCAGCTTCCTTTGTATGAAAATTCTGAAATATCTAAATTGTCTACAATTGTGAAGTTACTTCATGTCAAAGCGCTTGATGGATGGAGTAACGAATCTTTTAATATGCTTTTAGAGTTGATGAAAAAACTCTTCTTGAAAATTCTATCTTGCCGACTTCATATTATGAAGCAAAGAAAGTTATTAAAGATCTTGGTTTATCATATGTGAAGATCCATGCATGCATTATGGGTTGCATGTTATATCACAAAGTTAATAAAGATTTAGAGAAATGCAAAGTATGCGAGCTCTCATTATTGAAAACTGATAAACGTAATGGAAAAATCAAATTTAAGAAAAATGGAAATAGAATACCGTTAAGCACATTATGGTATTTTCCTTTGAAGCCTAGACTTCAAAGGCTTTTTATGTCATAAAAAAATGTTTAATATTTGAAATAACATTATGAGAAAAAGACGAATAATGACATATTGAAACATCAAGCCGATGGCATGGCATGGAAGAAATTTGATAAATACCATGAGTCCTTTTCATCTGAACCACGTAATGTGAGGTTGGATCTTGCGAGTGATAGGTTTCAACCTTTCTCAAATTTAAAAACTCCTTATAATATATGACTAGTGTTTTTGATTCCCTACAGCATGTCTCCTTATGTATCCATGAAGCAATATAACTTCATTTTATCAATGTTTATTCCAGGACCAGAATCTCCGGGTGATGCAATTGATGTGTATCTTGAACCTCTAATAAATGAATTGATTGAGCTGTGGGATGTAGGAGTAGATACATTTGATAAATCAACTCGACAAAATTTCAACTTAAGAGCGGTTTTGTTATGGACTATTAATGATTTTCCTGCTTATGGAATTTGTCAGGATGGAATACAAAAGAAAAAAATAACATGTCCATGTTGTAATAAAGACACTGCATCAATGAGGTTACCAAATATCTCTAAACAATGTTATATGTGTCATCGACGATATCTGCCTATACATCATAAATGGAAAAATGATAAAGAGGCGTTTGATGGAACAAAAGTAAAGGATAAAGCACCAAAACTATTATCTAAAGATGAAAATTTTGATCAAGTAAATGATCTTGAAGGTGTCATTTTGACAAAGGATGCTTGTAGAAAAACAAAGGTATGTCATTCTACAATAGGAGATAACTGGAATAAAAAAAAGCATTATTTTCAAATTCCTTATTGGAAAACATTAATGTTGCATCATAACCTAGATATTATGCACATCGAGAAAAACATATGTGACAATATTGTTAGAACAATCATGAACGTCAAAGGAAAAACAAAGACAATATCAATAGTCATCTTGATTTACAAGTGCTTAACATAAGACCAGAATTGCATCCTATAGCAGAAGATATTATAGTAAAGTGTAATATTCCTCGAGCTAAATATGTTCTTTATGATGAAGCTAAGTGTAAATTCTGCTCATTTTTGAAAGAACTCAAAGTTTCTGATGACTTTTCTTCAAATATATCACAATGTGCAAATCTTAAAGAACAAAAGCTATCTGGTTTTAAAAGTCATGACTGTCATGTTCTTCTACAACGTTTGCTCCCTCTTGTAATCTAAGGTAATCTTTTAAAATTTGTGTGAGAGCCAATTATCAAATTAGCACAATTTTTCTCTATTTTAGGGTCTAAGACATTGAAGGTGGAAGAACTTGATCAATTAGAAGGCCAAATTCTAATAGCATTGTGCAAACTGGAAAAGATATTT
>CANYCX012678983.1:0-11726 GCA_948193385.1 Breynia disticha f. nivosa
TTACCCTCTTTCCTTCAGAGAATTGCCCCTAACTCCTTAATTGATCAAAAGATACCTTATTCTCTTTCCTCCCCTCTTTTATAATGCATTGATCAAAGATGCCCCCATAAGCCTATGCATTTCTTTCCTTTTAAATTCAAAGGTAATTCCCTTTTTTGCTAGAAAGTATGGAACAATAAAGTATATTTCTTGTATCCACTCAGTTATGTCCTTTTGTCCCCTAATTTATTTATTTAAAATTCTGACCAACAAAAGAATCACGTATGAATCTCGATCGAGGTTATGGTGAGTCTTAATCGAGATTCACCTTCTGTCTAAGCCAAATTGCTCATTCGTGTCGACTCTCGATCGAGACTTGGCAGGTCTCAGTCGAGAATTGCTTCCTGACCAAACTTGATGTATCTTCTGGTTTAGTCTCGATCGAGGCGATTTGAGTCTCGATCAAGACATGCGTTCTGCTCGAGCTAATCTCTTCATGTAGCCGGATCTCGAACGAGATTCCTTGAGTCTCAAATAAGACTCCACTTCTCTCTGAATCAAATTTCATCATCAGATTGAGTCTCGATCAAGACCATTCGAAGCTCAATCGAGGCATATGTTCTGTCCTAGCTCATCTTTACTTTTGGCTGAGTCTCGATTGAGACTTGGTAAGTCTCGATCGAGACACATCTTCTGCCCACAGTTTGGCATCCAAGTCTTGTTATTAGTTTGGATCACATTCATGATGTCCTTTTGAGTTCAAGCTTGGCTTCACTTTTGTACCATTTATCAACACTTTAAGCTCTAATCTATGCTCGGAAATTCATTCATTCATGCTTCCAAAATGGCCTCGTTCGATGTGCCGTGATTTTCCATCAAAACATTAGTAACTCTTCATGTTCTCCGCATAACCTAGATAAAACCAAAACAAACATAAACATATAAAATCTATTGGTTTATCTTCTAAAATGACATGAAAATCAACTACATTTAAATGGAATAAATGTGTATATTTGACCTTATCACAATACCCCGATCTCTGATCAGTCTTAGAGAACACCGCAGCTCCCCTCAATTGATCGATCAAATCGTTAATCCTTACCTATTCTTCATCGTCAATTTATCTGTTGCCGGTAATCTATACACAACTACATGTTCCCATCTTTCTCTTTAACGAATAACACAGGTGCGCCCCAGGGTCACACACTTAGTCGTATAAAGCCCTTCTCTAGAAGCTTCTCTAACTTCTTCATTAATTCTTGCAGCTCCACTATTGCCATCCAATATGGAGCAATAGAGACCGGTGCTTCTCCCGACACCATTTCAATCTCGAAATCAACCTCTCTCTACTGTGGTAAACCCAACAACTCATTTGGAAATACATCAGGATACTCCCTCACTATCTGCACATCACTAACTCCCTACTTTTGCTGCCCTAACTTTGTCACACATGCCAGATAGGCCTCACATACGTCTCTAATCAACCTTGCAGCCATCGCTGCAGAAACCAAGAAGGAAGGTATAACCCTCCGCTCTCTGACAAGCAGAATCCTCTTCTCACCATCTACCTCTACCACTACCTCCATCGCGTAGCAATCCACTACGATTTTATTTTTGGATAACCAGTCCATACCAAATATCACATCGAAGTCTCACAGTTTCTCAATACTTTATCTTCCATGACAACAGCTCCAAATGGCATAGATACGGCTACGACTTAACCCAGTGACTCTAAAGTACTCCCCAACTGCTTTATGGCTGACTCACCCACAAACGAATAAGTTGACCTAAGGTCTATCAATGCCAAAGTATCAAATGTGAATATGGAAATCGTACTGGTGATCACATCTGGGTTTGTTGCCGCTTCATCACGTGTCATAGCATAGACACGCGCTTAAGACGTAACTGCAGTCTGAGAAGCTCCCCTGCCTCTTGTAGTAGCACTCGAAGTCCTCTCCCCTCTACCTCTATCGGCATTGGTAGTACGGGCTCCTCTATTATCTACGACACTACTCTGCCCTGGTGTCGCCCTCTCTTTAACCCTGATCTTTTACAAATAATGCTTAGCTGTGGGACCTAGCAGGTGGAAGTAGTAACATAGGTGGCAAGTGTCTCCCCAGTATATCTTCCAGTACTCTTTGTCTATGACAAGGAGCTCTAAAGGTGTGGCTACCTGTACTCCTAAATCCTCCTCTCTGTCGATTACTACCTCCACTAGTACTCCTAGAAGACCTGAAATCTCCTCTCTGGTGCCCTCCAATACTGCTAGAACTACCAAACTTCTTCTGTTGTTTCCCCTCTACCCGGTCCTCCTCAATCATCAACTCCTCGGCCCTCAAAGCCATCTCCAATAATAGCTGGTAAGTGGGGGCCTTCATCGTAATCTGAGTGCAGATATTAAATCGTAACCCTCGTTTGAACCTGTCCCTCCTTTGGAAATCAGTGGCTACATCCTCCTGCGCATACCTGGAGAGTCTGGTAAACTACGCCTCATACTCCGCTATCGTGATATCCATTGTTAGTGTAAGCCCTAGCCCAATCCATTGTTTGTAACTTTTATTACTGATTAATAAAATTTTGAGGCATTATTTTATCACATCATGTATTGACCTGTGGTATATGTTTGATAAAATATCCAAGAATGTTGATTAAGTGCTTGAGGTATCAAAGTTGAGGACCTTGATAGTTGAACCTGGAATTTTTTAGACTAACATTCTAAATGTCCCTAGTCACTTGTTTCTGCGGGAATAGAAATGAATTAAGACTAGTATGTACTTTGTAGATGATCATGTTTTACGGGTCATAGATATTTAAGATATCTAGCAAAGTGCATAGGTATAATGTAGAGCATTATACTTGGAGAGCGATCACCATTTACAATGTCAAATGTTATCGTTAGACTGTAAATCACGGTGTCTCTTGTTGTGATTTTTAGTGTACTTTCTCATACGCCTAACGTGGCCATAAAAGGTTGACAAGTATGGGTATGATTAGGTATGCTATGAATCATAATTGAGGGCAGGAGTGAAGTGAAGGGATTGACCCTCTCTTGATAGACAAGATTGGGAAGACTGTGGCCGTACCCGAATGAAATGATTAAGTCATTTATTCGAACTTAACAATTTTTTCATAGAGATCAAGAAAAGTGATTTTGGCACTAAATAAGGATGTTAACGACATGGCTTATGCTAAGTCAAGATATCTGGGTCAATGGATTTATTTGAATTGTAGTAGCGCTATTGACACCACTCGTCAGCTATTTAATTTAGTGTGATCATAGTGCCTTACTAGAGACCGCCTATGATTTATAAGTTATTAAACTCATTACCTTTATTAAATTGTCCTACAGTTCACACACGGATAGCAAAAACCCTAAAAGGGTACATTTGATATTTCACCTTAGGTCAAAATTCGATCAATGGATTGGTTTGGCATTTGGGCCAATTTTGGTAATTGGGTCCAAGACGGATGAGAAATAATATTTCTTACATAAATTTAAGACAGATTATTTATTAAATATGATATCTTAAGTAAAATTATGTTATAAATAAAGAGAGAGAAAATTTAGGAGGTACGTCTTAAATTAAGACAAGGCATGTCTAAAATTAAGACAAGGATAATGTGAGATAAATTAAAAGATTAAATCTATTAATTATGCAGATTGGTGCATGACTAATGAGGCTTGATTTCAAAAGGATTTAATTTTTAATTCAAGACTTAAAAAGTCCTAAAGGCATTAGGATTGTTAAGAGATTTAACCTAGCTAAACTCTTGTCTTTAAAAAGAGATGAAGAGAGAGAAAACCCTAGACTTAAATGTGCAAGTAGTCCCCTTCATACACTCTCTAAACCGTGAGCCTATAAGAAAATTAAAAAGAGTGAGTTTTAGGTTTTCTCCCAAGAGTGAAGTGAGATTTAAGGGCTGATTATATAGTATAATCAACGTGGTGCCTTCGGTTTCACCAGAAACTCGTCCGAATTGACCTAAGAAAGGTGGTACATAATCTTCCCTATGCTAGTACACTGTTTTCGCTAATCTATGTTGCTGCTATAGAAAAACCACATCAGTGGTTTTATTTGGTGTTATAAAGGTCACCTTAGTGTATTCTAAGGTGGTAGACACTTGGTGATTGCCCTAGATCATTCTGCCAAGCAAGAAACTCGCAAAGGTATAATTTTTCTTATCGAGTTTCGATCTTTATGTATATACCTTGCCAACCGATTATACATGGCATGTTTAAGTTGATTTTATGTCGAGTCCTTGGCTGTTTCTATATGTTTTTTATGTTTTATTACGCTGCCATTAAGTCTAAACACATTAGAAAACCCAACAGTGGTATCATAGCGGTCATATTAATCACCTAATGCATTTTTAGTCAATCGGTAACTTTTTTGGGTAAAAACGTGGGCTGTTTTGATTAGGGCAGTAATTAGGATAAAGAACTGACTTAGAATAGTAGGTTTTGATCCCAATTAATTTAATATATGGCTGGTCACGTGTTAGTGTAATAGTTTTTCCATAAAATGCAAGATTAGTTAAATAATTGGATGCTTAATGACTATTTAGACATAGTTTTAGATCAATTATGGCTTAAATTAATTTTTTATGGAATTTGGACTGTTTTGTTACTGTATAACACGTGAATAGTAATTAGGTTTACTTTTCATAAGTTATTTTGGCACTAAAAATTAATAAATTCCTAAACTAGGTGTTTTCTAGAAAGATTTAATGAACTAGTGGGCTACTTTTAAGGCTTACGAATCTAAAATGACCTAAATGGAGTTTTATAAAATTTTAGGAACCAAAATGTAATTTGGCAGTGTAAATTTCTTGTTAGAAATTTCCTGTATGTATTTAATTTGTTGAAATTAAATGGCATCATATAGTTTACACTTATGTTTTTATATGTGTAAAATTGTAAAAGAGAAATTGAGTCATATTAATTTTTGGCACAAAATTATATGGCATTGGTCTTGTGGGCTTGAGATATTCATTCCATGAATATTTTAGGCTTGGTCCATGCCCACACTGGGTTAACTCAAGGAGTCCAAAGGCCCAGTTTCTCTTAATGCCTTAGCTTATAAAAAACTAAAAACTGGGTTTGCCATGTATAGGGTTGCAATGCATCTTATTTGAGCATGTAGGCCTTAGGCCCAGTTGGGTGTTAGATTTCGTGTATGTGGATGTATGTTTATGCATGGCGCATTCATGGGCCTTATTTATTGGGTTGTAAAGGCATAAGCATGTTTACTTAGACTATAATAGAATAGACTTAGCATTGAAAGGAGGCCCAGCCCAAATGGAGGAGGTCCAGACATGGAGGCCCAATAGAAGAGGGAGTCCAGATATGGAGGCCCAACAAAGAAGAAAGGAGAGCCCATTGGAGATGAACTTAAAGCCCAAGAATATACTATGTAATAGTATATGCCTTGTTCTAGGTTTTCGGCCCATGTTTGCACGTTTACATTTTTGCACTTAGACTTGCATGCTAGGTTAAAATATTGATGAATGTCGAACCCTATGAATGAATGTTATATCCGTATGTGTCATGCTAAGCTGTCGAATCGAATAGCTTAATCCCAAAAATATTAAGTCAAGTAAATTGCCTCCCTAGATTAACGACTCGTGAAGGCATCGAACATCGAAGCATGGGCCATGCCAAAGCTGGGCACGTTAGATTTTCTTTGTGAGGCAGGGCTAAGATCGATGCCTTCTATTCCACCATGTTAGAGTGGGGGTACATTGGTGTCATGGTTAGCACGTTAATGGTAGGTTTAGACTTAACATGGGTCTGTGATGATGCGTCTGCCCTACACAATTAATGAGAAGTGCCCCAGTACGAAAGTGCCAAACCCATTAGATACCGCGAGTCATCTTTAGGGAAAAAGATGATTAGATCTCGGTCCCACGAAATGACACTAACAAGTGGATTATTTAAAGGGATATTAATCCATTGTTGAGTGAGAGATATTTTTGCTAAAAAGACCTCATAACTAACCTTGTTTGGTTTTTCTTTTGTAGACAGTGAGTCCAAACCCAAACAACTCGAATATTTCCCTGCGCTCTATCCTTGAAAAGGATAAGTTGAAAGGATCCAATTTTCTATATTGGGCTGAAATCTCCAGATTATTCTGAGGCAAGAGAACAAGCTAGAAGTCCTGGATGCCGCTCTTCCGGCGAAACTGGCTAGGAATGCCACTGCCGCTATATGAGAATCTTTTGAAAGAAAGAAGAGGGATTCAAACGACGTCACTTATCTGATGTTGGCTACAATGATCCCTGAGCTACAAAAAAAGTTCATGGATCAAGATGTCTACCACTACTGGAGGACAACTTAATCCTTATGTGCTCAAGATGAAAGGGTATTTAGATACTCTTGAGAAACTTGGAGTGGGGTAGAAACAGGAGCTTGCCATTGAGCTAGTCCTTGGCTCCTTACTACCTAGTTATGGCCAAGTAGTCCTTAACTATTATATGCAAGACGTGGATAAGACTGTGATAGAGTTGCATGAAATCCTTAAAACTGCTGAACAGAGTATTAAGAAGCCACAAACTGCATTGCTGGTTCAGAAGGATGTCAATAAGGACAAGAAGAGCAAGGATAAGACGCCTCTGAAGCCAAAGACTGTGACGCCCAAATTTAAATACTATTTCATATTTTAATTACTTGTTTTCCAAGAAATAGCATTCAAACTTGAACATCATTTTTATTCTTAGAATAATATAATTTAAAATAAAATATAAAAGAAGATGATAGGAGAGATAAAATTTTAATTTATTCAAGTCCAAAACAACACAAAAATATTTACAAAATTTGCAGAAAATAAGGCCCATACTTCTTGAAAATTTCACAAACTATTACAGGTTATGAAAGTAATAAACTGAGAAAAACATTATTTCAATCATAACCTTATAAAATACAATGCATGATGTAAAATTTATCATGTATAATAGGAGCCTTTTGGGGAACTGGCCAATTTCAATCTAGGAAGTAGTTTCACTTAGCATAAAGGATACCATATAATCCATTTCATCTTTTAAACACATAACTCAATTGAAAATTTTCCAACACGAATGATATATAGGTCTTAGACCATTCTTTTAGAATAGTCAACACTTTGTTCTATATCTTAGGTAATTACACTGATATAATCGATATACATAATCATATACAAGATTTTTTTTGAGTCCTTTTACTTTATTACTCATCTTTAAAATAAGAGAACTTGTGTATTTGTTAAACACTTCTAAAAGAAGTCATGATATACATTATTCTTTGTATTTATGTTTTATATAAGACTTAACTGATAAAACACTTATAGAAGAAGTCTTTATGTTTACTTCCATGACCTTAGATAATCATTTCAGAGATATATAAGAACATATTTATGCCATAATTGATTTAGATCTATTTAGACAAATAAGAATATAATGGAAATAATTGTATTAATCTAAAGGAAAAATCAAAATTCCAAAACATTTAGAAGAAATGAAAAATTGTAACAATGTTCGTCATGAAGACAACATTAAACTTTATTCATAACTAAACTCTAAATCTAAAAATCTAAAATCATGAAGGGGACGACTAGCAAGCAACCACGTGCTCCTTCATCTTCAAGAAAAGGTTCATCCTTCCTTCCTTCAAGACTTAACTCTTCTTGGTACCTACATAAAATCATATACATATTCATTTAACTAAAACTAGTTCATAAAAAGGCACCTTATCATAAAACAACATCATATACGATTGCTATAGGATTTGACCATGAAGAATTTATGAAACCAGCCATTAAATCTCATTAAAACTACACTAGGTTAGTTAATCTTGATTTAATATCCATAAGATCATCAAACCATCAAAACAAATCAAAACAACCCATATTACAAAATACAGAAAATTTCAACATATAGTTTTATGCATTGGGCGATTGTAAATTTTGTTTTTAAGGCATCAAACACAAGCACAATCAAGAAAGGTGGCTCTGATACCAATATTAGGTTTCAATATGGTCTAAAATCAGGTTTCCACAGTGGAATTCTTTACAAAACAACCAAGCAAATGACCATACAAAATTGATCCCATAAATTCATGCGTCATATATGTTAACTATGTAAACTAGTTAGGGCTTTGTATCATAATTTTGATGCTAGAATGATTTGAGGTGAGAGTGAAATGAGTATCTAATGTATGAAAATAGCCTAGACAACCTTCAAATCTCCAAATCTGTGTCACAAAGAAGCTAAAGTGTACCTTCCTCTATGTTCATAACACACGACTAGTCCTTTGGAAAAGGTCGAGTGCTAATGGTATATGAGATTCATGGCAATAAGGGTAGTGATAAAAATAGAAAGAGATTTTTCTCAAATTGGGGAAGCCAAATTTTGGCCAAGAAGCATCATCAATAAAGGAGGATTTGTCTCCATTTATAGCCACACATTTAAGAATCATAAAGGAGAGGAAAGACAAAAACCTAATTGATTTGCACTTATCTTCCCTTCTTCTTATCCTAACTGACTTTTACTCATATAAGAACTCAAATTTGAGTTCAAATCCAATTTATATCAGATTAGGATTGCTAAGAAAAAAGCTAAAGTCTATATTTAATGTGAAACACATTTTGGACACATTTTAAGATAAAATGTGTCCTAAATGTGTTCTATTTTATCTTTACTTTATCCTTATCCTAATTTTATCCAATCTCATAATTTTTAGCCTCAAATCCAATTTTGATTTAAATTCATCTTTTGGATCTTAAATCAATTAGGATTAAGCTAATAATTATAATGGATACTTAGGACAATGATTCCTCTTATAAGGCACTCATTTCGAACAAAACATGTCCACATGTGTCATAATCCGTATCCAACTAGGATTCTTACATCTTCATGATTAACTTAATAATTAGTGCATTATTATAATAAAGCATGAGATGATGGTTGTGTATTATGTGTCCATACCACACATTTTCAAGACTCATATATTTGTTCTTAACATGTCCTAAACATTTGCCCAAAATTTAAAATACTAACTTTGTCATTTTCCGACCTATCCTTCCTGTAAAATCCAATAGGCCCATTTAAAGTTATAATTATGGATAATTAAATCCTAAAGGTCATAAAAAACTCTAGAAAAATGCTATCGCAATCCAAATTAAATGAGGATGTTATGACACCCGTTTGACCTAAAGCAATCTTACACAGTCCCTTACTCTTAATGTCGAAATTACATAACGTATGGAACACTCATCCTTATTTTATCAATTCCTTTTCTTGATATTCTAGTGACACTAAACTCTTTTAGATAAATAATGAAACTAATTATTTCATATGGGTACAACCACTCTTTCCAATTAACTTATCATGTGGCCAATGAATTTTATCACTCCTCAAGAGTTGACTATTCCTTCACTTATGCCATGCCTTCTAACATTAACCAATGCATACCTAATCATACCCATAATTGTCACCCTTTTACAAGCACCCATGTGTTAAAGTATACAAAAAATAATTCTAGAGTTTCACAGAGAATTTAGGTCTAAGAAATCTGATGTAAGATTTACACATGAGAACTACTTATGACTTTGTACCATGTAATTGTTCTCATTTGCATATTCAAACCAAATACCATGTCCCAAACATGTATCCATTATTTTTTACTGACGTCCCATATCCTTATGTTTTGTAGGACCGAACTCACTAAATTAGAAAATGCATGCTAGTCTTAATTCCTCTACTATTCCCATAGTAATGGCCAACTAGGGATGTTTAGAATGAAATATCTCACTTCAAAAATCGTATAGACATTTCCATCAATATACCAACTTAAGCGCTAAGATATTTAATCATGGAATTCTATTCTTTATAAATGCACAGATATAATATAAAGATAGAATGAGTTGATTTAACTATGACTATAGTCAATAGATTGTACTTAGGCCTAGGGCTTATACCAATAATATTATGATGACTTATCTACTACTGACTAATGTTTTACTACGTTTGATTTAATGCTTCATGTTTTCACATAATTGAGGATTATGTATTTTAGGATTATCTCTCTAGATGATGTTTTAACGTTGACTGATTGTAACATTCTGGGAAAAATAGAAGCAAACGATGTAACGCCTCTATTTTTTGTTATTATGGATCTAATTTGATTAATTAAATAAAAATGTGAGGAAATTTTTCGCAAAATAAATTAAGTATTAGTTGGTAGGAGAGTTTAGAATGAAGTGAGATTTTAAAATCGGGTGAAGTTAGAAAAACTGGGAGAGAGAAAGTTAGAAAGAAGGCCATATGTTTAGACGAGGGCAAAATTAAATCACGTTTTCATAAATCACGTTTTTTGTATATCTCCATACTTTAGAATACTATATTTTGTTGATCCGGGCTCAAAATTAAATAAAATTGAGTTTGTTGGATAGGTATGGATGTGTAGTAACCATTAGTACTTGATTTAGAGGTTAATTATCGGTTTAGATTGATGAAATCGAGGTTTTTGGTGGAGATGTCAAAAGTGACGAAAATGGAAATTGAAAGCCTAAGTTCGGTTTTAAGTTTTGTTGTTATGGTTATATTTTTGGACCTCTATTAAGGTTAATTAGATGGCCAATTTGTTTGGGTAATTGATGTGGAGAAATTAATTTTGCTTTTCAGACTATGGTTTAAGAATTTTATAAAGGAAATGGGAGGAAATGATGTATGTTCAGTTATGGAATGATTGATATTGTGGAATTGGAATCAAGTGAGTTGTTAAGTGAGTTTGGAATAGATATTGATTAAGAAAGGGATGAATTAAATAGAGGGTAATTGGAAATAAGTATGAAGGAAAGAGAATGGATGGATGAAATGTATTAATTTCATATATATATAACTATCATAGTAGTGTATAATTGTCATTTGGCAATTTGAATGTATATGTGTAATTAATGTAAGTCTTAATTGTGATCAGGAGGATCTGATTAGGACGGAAAGGTTTCTAAAGTGAACATTTGAAGAGTAAATTGCAAGTAAGTAACACGAGCGCAACTTTACTGTTTGTGTGTATGTTATGATATGTTTTGATTGTGGATTTTACCAGATGAATTAGTTGAGGTAAAATGATGCATTAATTTGAGTTATGATTATTTAATGTGATTGGTATTGTGGTATGTGAGAATGTATTGTTATGATGAAATATTGATTACAAGTAAATTTAAGGTATGTGTATATTGTGGAATGTGCTTAACGGTTGATTGATTGATGTGAAATTTGTTGATTTTTATGTTCAAAATTGGATTGTCAAGCATGGCATAAATATATTATGATTATCTTGGAAAAGCAGAATATTCCGTATGTGTGTGATCAAATATGAGTGGTTGATTTGTAATTATATATAAATGTTGTATAAGCGGGTGTTGTTGTGTTGTTATATGTGTTGAAGGTAATGTGGAGGGATTAAAATGTATATGAGGTTATGTTTTTTAATAACCATGATTTTATGAACATTGAAATTGATATAAGTGATTGATTTAATTTGAGTATGAACTTGATAATATGAAAGGACATAAATTGGAATGTTCTGGTGTTTATGCCATGGTTTGTGGATGAAATTCAGGGTTAGAATCGGTATAATGTTAAGGTGGAGTTAGGATATGAATTAAATGAAATTTTGAAGTGTTTGAAAGTTTATTTGTGATTTACATGATTGAATTAAGGTTTAAGTGATAGGGAAGTGTTGAAGGATGAAATATATATGAAGTTTGGAT
>CANYCX012679269.1:0-24535 GCA_948193385.1 Breynia disticha f. nivosa
CAACAAAATCATAGAATTTTCCTCACATGGCAACATCTCACATTTAATTCACATCATTCCTAAACAATCATTCCATATGATGATCAATTTCTTCACAAGTTTTTATCATAAACCCATCACATGGCAACCTATCAAATTAATCCATGATATTTCTAACAAAATTTAATATGATTTGTAAGCCACTCACAAGCTTCCATAAGACCATAGATAGGGCTTGCCCTCATACAACAAAAGAAGTTTCACCTTATTCACGATTCCATGAATGTATGCTAATGCATCTCCTAATTGGAAACTTATTCAATTCCACCTCAAAGATTAACACAAACAAGCCATGATACATTTTCATTCATCTTTGCATTCTACATTTCATCACAAGCCACTTATAATCATTCATTAATCATTAGCCACTTCGCATCAACACGAACCTCATGACACCAGTCACAGCACAATGCTCGTCACACATGGACACATATGATTATACTAATCATACACCAAATTCGTAGTCCATTCCACATTGTAAGTATACGGAAACCAATCATCTCACAAGTTCATAACGAACACATCATATGCAATATGATAAATGTGAATGCATGTCAGCTAATGCATTCTTAAACATGCTCACCCAGGATCCCATTTAGATTTCAATTTTCTATGCCCTTACTTAGCCATAATTTACGTTTGCAAACGGGCCTTATTGGCCGGCAGTATGTGGTTATACATCGGGTATCAATATTTACGCTCTTACTTGGCTAGGCACGCTCGTACACATGTCTGCATACTGAGCCTTTTTCCAATATGCCCCGGTGTAGCATTTGTTATATACTACCCACAATTTTGCGCACTAAGTGACCATATAGAGGCTTGTGTGACCCCCAACCCTTCTCCTTTGCCCTCAGAGGTACCAGTCTAGCCTGAGACGTGTGGCCCAAGGTAGGTTGTTGATATATCCTCAGAGGTCGTGGCTTAGATTCAAACCCCCGACGTGTGATAAACCCTTTCCATAACCACTCCCTCATTTCGTACTCACGAAGAGTTATTATTTCTTGCTCACCCAGAGTTTGTTAGATCATTGTCATTTCCTCCCTATGAGGCCCAAATGTATGAATATAATGTGCATGCCCCATGAAACACTCATGCATTCATGTACCAATTCATGTATCAATTCATGCCATAGCATACCAAGATAAGATCAAATGCCCAGCATAGAACATGACTAAGTAACAACATGTACAACATAGGCATAACAATAATTCATTCAAGCTTTTACCTTTCATGCATTTATCAAAGTCAAATGTATGCACTTTCATAAGCTCATACATGTTACAATTCAAGTTCAACACATATGGCATATCACAAAACTTCAAGTCCATTCACTCATCATCAATTCACAGATCGTTCAGACCAATCTCAGTCAATAACACATATTAAACATCAGTAAAAATATAGCCATCATGGCCACAACCACAATCATCCAGAAGGCTTATCAATGGCACATTTAACCACATTTCATGCTCGCATATAACATGCATCCATAAGGTATTCCATCACATTTCCCATAAGCATATACAGCATATTCATATACTCACACAACTCGTAAGAGTTTATCATCAAACAGAACATATGTGAAAGCCACAATTTCATGCCAGCAACACATACTTTATGAAAGCACATTCCATGTTATCATAATATATTCATAGTTCATTATGCCATTTTCTCACACAACTCACACATAGTACCTTAGTTGTCAAAACATCCACATGATTGCACATTCAATGAAACCAGTCATACAAATACATTATATATGATCAACCAACAACCATTGTACATTCAAGAGAAAACAAGTAAAGGGAACAGTTGTGCTCGTGCCACTTACCTGGCACGAAACACCTAATGGCTCGGTTGGGAACTTTTCCCGCCGTGATTCCAATTCCCTATGAATAACATTACAAGTCCACATCAACTTATCGTCATATAATTACGAATCAATGGATGCGAAATTGTTCATATATGTCTTTCTTTAATTCGTTTTAGTTACTCTCTCTCTTTACTTAACCCTTTCTTACCAGCAACCAACTAGCTCATTCAATTCTCTTTACACTAACCATCACTAATGCTCTACTCAGTTTGTTTAGTTCAGTTCATATGCTATTTGTACGTTCCGAACATTCTTACTTTCAATTTCCACTTCCCAATCCTAGACATGTTTCAACTCTTACCTCAATCTTCCTCACCATTCATTACCCAAATAAATTGATACATAAAACACCATTGATAGACTGCAAGGAAGTTTACCTAAGCGATGAAACACGGAAAAGAACTCCAGTCACGAAAACCCATTTTCGTCACTTTGCAAGGGTTGTTTTCTTTCAACGATTTCAGGCACCTAGACCAGAAATTAGCACAAACAATGGTTACTACTAGGCATTATACATATTAAGCTTTCCAACGAGCCATCATTTGCTCAAATCGGAGCTTAGACGAAGGAGTTATGGGGTTGGAAAGTTAGGGTTAGGAAAAATGACGGAAATTACAACAACAAAGTAAACTTACCGAGATTCACTCACCGACCGCTTTGGAATCTCCCTAATACTAGGGTTTCGTGAGGAATGATGTAGGTGAAGGTTTTTGAGCTATGGAAGAGGAGTGGGGAAGGAAGAAAAACGTGTGGTGTGTGGTGAAGAGGAGGAGAATTAGGGTTTACATAAAGATTCATGGAATTGGACGGGTTTGCCCTTTTGGCTATTTACTTCGTAATCCTCCTCTAACTCAGCCCACACATTCACGCTAAATTCTCAAGTTAACATAATCTCACTCCTCCCTCGTAAATAATTTAATAAAATAAATTGCGAAAATTTTATTCCCTTTTTTCAACGTTTTTTATTTAAAATTTTAATTAATTTATATTTCGGGGTGTTACAGAGCCACACTCATTGTGGTTCAACCCCATCTCGATTGCCACTTGATATGACCTGACCTCATCTTGGAGTGAATTGACCGCATCTCGGCGTGACTTGAGCGTATCTTGTTATTATCTGATTGTGATTCAACCTAATCTCAACATGACTCGAACCCGTCTCCGCGTGACTCAACCCATGTTGGTATGATTCAGCCTGATCTGAGCATGACTCGTCCACGTCGAGGTGTGACTCAACTATGTCTCGGTATGACTCAACGACATCTCAGAATGGCACGACATCATCTAGGCGTGAATCAACACCGTCTTGGCATGGCACTAATGCGCCTTAGTATGAGTCAACCCCATCTGGACGTGAGTCAACCTCCTATGTGCATGAGTCGGTCGTCTCAACATAAATTGACCCCATCTTCTTGTGACCTGACAGTGTCTTGGCATCAGCCAATATAAGTTGATCGCATTCTGGGATGACTCACCCTGTGTCGGCATGATCCGAGAGTGACTCGATCGTGTCTTAGCGTGATTCGAGAGTGACTCCACCCCTTTTCAGTGTGATTCGATCGTGTCTTGGGGTGACTTGACCCCACCACAGCTATAAGTCGGCATGATATCAGCGTGATCCGTGCATGTTGTCAGCGTGAATCGACACCATCTCGCCATGATTCGACCATGTCTTAGCATGATCCAAGCATGGCTCGTCTGCTTTGCGATGTGATCTAAGCGTGAATCGATCGTACCTCGGTGTGATTAGACCGTGTCTCGACATGATTCAAGCGTGACGTGATTGCATCTTGTCGTGATCCGAGCATGACTAAACCACATCTCTGTGGGATCCGAGCGTCACCACCAATGTCTCGACATGATCCAAGTGTAACTTAATACTATCTCGGCATGACTCGACCTTGTTTCAATGAAATCCAAGTGTGACTTGACTGCATGTTAGTGTGATTCGAGCATCAATCGATCGCATCTCGACATGATCTAAGCATACTTGACTGCATCTTGGCATGAGTTGAACCCTTTTTTATGTGATTCAACCGCATCTAGATGTAATCCTTTCATCACTCGACTACTTCACGGCATGATCCAAGCGTGACTCGACCATGTCTCGATGTGATTTACCCCATAAAAACCTGATCCGAGCGTGACTTGGCCATGTTTTGGCAAAATCCGAGCGTGACTTTACCACTTTTCGGCGGGATCCAAGCATCACTCGACCGCAACTCAGTGTGTTAGGAGTGTAAATCCACCTCGCATTAGCGTGACTCGACCTCGTCTGGGTATGATTTTATCGGGTCTTAACGGGATCCGAGCGTGACTCAATCTCGACATGATCTGAGTGTTCCTTAACCGTATCTCTGCATGACTCACAACGCATTTCAATGTGACTCGACCTCATCTCAATAAGAACAAAACCCGTCTCGACATGACCTGACTCAGTCACGGTGTGACTCGACCATGTGTTAGCATGATCTGAGCGTGACTAGACTGTGTCTTAGCTTGAACCGAGATTGACTCGACCTTAACTCAATATGATCTGAGCGAGACTTGACTATTTATCGTGGATTCGAGCGTAACTTGACCGCGTCTTAGCGTGACTTTAGTGTGACTCGACTTGTCCCAGTGTGACCAAAGGGTAACTCCATCTCTTCTCAAAGTGGGTCGACCCCGTCTTCACCCAACTCGACTGCATCTCGGGTGATTTGACTTCATCCTGGAGTGATTCAAGTGTGACTCAGCAACATCACGGCGTGATCCACCCTTGACTAGACTATTTCTCAATATGAATCGGCGCGACTCAACTGCACCTCAGCGTGACTCAACCATCTGACTATGATCCGAGCATGACACGATCCCGAACGGGCATGACTCAATTATGTCTCGGCGTGACTCGACCGTGTCTTGCCGGGACTAGACCAAATTTCGGCATGACTCGACCTCGTCTCAAGGTGTCTGGACCGCGTGTCGGCATGACTCGACCGCGTCTAGTTGTTATTTGACTTAGTCTTGGTATGACTCGACCGCATCTCGGCGTGATCCCTTCGTGATTCGACCGCTTCTCATCGTGATCCGAGCTTGACTCCACTGCATTTCTGCTTGTTTTAAGCTTGACTCGACCTCGTCTTGACATGACTTAACCCTGTCTCGGCGTGATTTAACTGCATCTCCTTATGACTAGACCCTATTATGATATGATTCAACCCTTTCTCTACGTTTCGACATGACCCAACTGCATTTCGGCATGAATCGACCGTGTCTACGCATGACTTGACTTGTCTCTGCGTGACTCGACTGCGTCTATGTGTGACTCGGCCAAGTCTCCATGTGACTCTAACACATCTAGGTGTGATTCGAGTTTGAGTAAATCACGGTTCAGTATGACTCGACCATGTCTCAGCAAGACTCGACCGAGTCTTAGCGTGATTCGAGCTTGAGTCAATCACATCTAGCTATGACTCGAATGTGTCTCCGTTTGACTAGACCCTTCTGGGCGTGACTTGACTCTGTCTCAGCATGAGTCGACTCCATATCGGAGTAACTTGACTGCGTCTTGACAGGAACTAAGCTTAACACGACCGCATCTTGGCCTAATCCATTTGGGACTCGAACGCGTCTTGGTGTGATCAGAGCATGACTCGACCCCGTCTCAAAGATACTCGATCATCTCTTAGCGTGACTCGACGTCATCTCTGCGCCACTCAAACTCGTCTCTACGTGACTAGATTGCCTCTTAGTATGAGCAAAGAGTGAACTGACTGCATCCGTGTGTGAGTCGCCTGCATATCAAGGAGATTCCACCCTGCCTCAGTATGTCGTGACCTCATCTCGGCCTGACTCGACCACGTTTAGGTGTGATCCGAGTTTGACTCGACTACGCTCAACGTGATTTGGCCCAGTCTCAACGTGATTCGAGCATGACTCAACCTCATCCTAGCGTGAATTGACCCTGTTTCGATTGAACGTTGATGACAGTCGACCTTGTCCTACTGTAAGTCGACCTCATTTAAGCCTAACTCAGTCGGCTCTCGGCATGACTCGACTACGTCTAGCCATGACTTGACCCGGTTGACTGTGAAACGACTGTATCTCAGTAGAACGTGATCTCGTCTCAGCGTAACCCAACTCTATGTTGTCATGAGTTGACCGCATCTCGACGTGATCCGTGACTGACTCGACCGCTTCTCAGAGTGCCTTGACCGAATCATGGCGTGATTTAAGCTTGACTAAATCGCATTTCTGCATGATTCTAGTGTTATTCCATCCCGTCTCAACTTAACTCGACCATATTTCGGTGAGACTGGACCATATCTTGGGGTGGCTTGGCCGCAGCTCGACTGCAACTCAACATGACTCGACCGCGTCTTGGCATGGCTCAATCGCGTCGTGGAGTGATCCGTGCGTATTGGACCGTATCTTAGCGTATATCGACACCGTCTCGGCATGATTCGACGATGTCAAGGCGAGATCCGATCGTGCCTCAACTACTTCGCGACATGATCTGAGCTTGTCTCCGCCGCAATTCGATTTGACTACACCGTGTGTCGGCATGATTCGATCATGACTTGACCGTATCTTAGAATGATCGACTAAACATTTTGAAAAAATTCGAGCGTCACCAAACTACGTCTTTGTATGATCCAATCGTAACTCAACACTGTTTTGGCATGTCTCGACCCCGTCTCAATGCGATCTAACATGACTTGACTGAATCTCGGTATGATCCGAGCGTGAATCGACCAAATCTCGACGTGATGTGAGAGTTACTTGACTACGTCTTGGTGTGAGTGAAACCCATTTGTGACATGATCCGAGCGTACTCGACCATAACTCAGTGTGATTCGAATGCATCTCGACATTATTCGATAGTCAGTCGATTGCGTTGTGACATGATCCGAGCGGGACTCGACAACGTTTTGATGTGATTGATTGCATCTTGACCTGATTTGAGCGTGACTCAAACACAATTTCAGAAAATTCAAACGTGACTCAACCACAACTCAGTAGGATCCAAGCATCACCTGACTGCATCGTGACATGATCCGAACATAACTCAACCTCATATAAACGTAAGTTGACCCTGTCTCGGCGTGACTCAACCACGTCTCAAGGTAACTTGACCACGCCTTGGCATGAGTCGACTGCTTCTAGGCATGCTTTGAGCGTGATTTAGAGGCGTCTCACGTTGATCGAGTCTGTCTCAGTGTGACTCAGCCCCATCTCGACGAGATTTCATAGCGTCCAAGTTCGAGCGTGACTCAGCCCCGTCTCGGCATTATACAAGCGTGACCCAACTACGTCTTGGCGTGACTCGACCCCATCTCAACGTGACTCGTCCCCATCTCGATGTGATTCGATCACATTTCAACGGGATCTAAGCGTGAATTGACCGCGGCTCGATTTATTCAAGCACAACCCGACTGAGTCTATGCGTAATTCGAACTGACTCCTCCCGTTTCGACGTGACTTGACCCTGTCATGGAGTGACTCAATTGAGTGTCAAGACGATGACATCAATTGACCGGGTCAATACCTGATCCTATTATTCTCGTCGGCATATCGACAAGATTGGAGCATGACTAGATCGTATCTCGAAAGGATCCAAGGTTGCCTCACGCGTTATCGGTGTGACTCGACCGCGTTTCTACGTTACTTAACAACCTCTCGGCATGAATCTACCATGTCTTTGTGTGACTTGACCGCACCTCATTGTGATCCGAGGGTGACTTGACCGTGTCACCGCGTTACTCGGCCTCTTCTCGATGTGACTCAACCCAATCACTGCATGAGTCGATCGTACGTTGGTGTGATTCAGGTGGGACTTGACTTCATCTCTATGTGATCCAGGCTTGACTAGAGTACCACTGGAGTGGTTAGACCATGTCTCAGCATGATCTGAGTAGGACTCCACCCCTGTCTCAGCACAACTCTACCTCATCTCGACAATATTCAATTAGTTGTTGACATTATTCTAGCGTGACTAGGCTATCTCTCGGAGTAATCTAACCATGAATCAATGTCTTCTCGTGATTCGAACTTGACCAAACCACATCTTGGCAGGATTCGACCTTATCTAGACCGATTTCAACGGGATCTCAATATGACTCGACCGCATCTCAGCGTGACTCAACCTCGTCTCACAGTGATTCTACCGTGTCTCAACTGACTAGCCCCAATCTCATTGTGGAACGATCCCGTCTCAGCGTGATTCGACTGCATCTCTGCGTGACTCGACCTGTGTCAACTTGCTTTTGATTTTTAATGATGATGATAAGAAACTATGGAAGTGTTTTGTTAGTAAAATTGAGCGTAATTAGTGAGTTACTTAAAAGAAATAAGTATGAAAAGAGATGTGTTTATGAGCTAGTGATGGAATAAACTTGATATGTTTAGCTTGTGATTTGTGGTGGTTGTTCTTGCCACAAGTTGGCATTTTATGAATGATGTGATAAATATGTATGAATACAAGCATGAAGTTTATAATGAATTATCTCTGAGCATCCATGTGCACGTTGTGTATGTTCCTTTTTGATTTTCATGCTGAACTCTTTTGAGTTACAAATGTGTATATCGGTTATGCCACGAGTTTGGCCATTATGATCATGTTTGGCTTATATTGTGATATGGTTGATTTGTGGAACATTCATGTGCATGTGTTATTGTGAAAGTTTGAGATGAGATTTGGAAATGCATGGAGTTGAATTCTCACATAACATGGTTGTATTGGCATGAGCACATTGTATGTTCATGCATTGAGACTAAAGGGAGCTTATGGCTCACATGTGAAAAGGGAAGGCGTGTCGCTCTTCCACATGAAAAAAATGGGATTAGTCCAATTGTGTGTAGAAGAGAGTGGAGTCTCTCTTAAGACAAGCGAGAGCTCGATGCCGGGCGAGGCCTGAAGAAAAGAAAAAAACTGGGAGAATAGCCCAATTGTGTTGAGAAGAGAGTGGAGTCTCTCTTAAATTGTGAAACAGGGGGTTTTTGCCCACAGTTACAAAGATCGACTGGAGTCTCTCTTGCGAAGTTTAAGGCTCCGGAGCACAGCATAAGTGTGTATAAATGCATGACCATTACATATTCATTCATTCATTGCATCATGCATGAGAAGAATTGTGTGTGCAGGATATGTATTATTGAATGAGTTATTTTGATTGTGCATAATTTTTGTATGGTTTATGTGGAGTTGTGTTATGTGGATGATTGATGTGAACAATGAGGAATGTGATGGGTGTTTTTGAATGAAATGAGGTATGTGTGTGCGTATGTTGAATTATTTTCTGGATGTGTGGGAAGAGTTGTAGGAATTGGTTGAAATTGATCATGACAAGGAAATGATGATTTATATGTTCTTGTTTGTGTTATGGAGAATACGAAATGGTTATGAGTGTTATGGAAAGAATTCCAAAAAGGGAATGCGGAATCATATGTCTTTGTTTGTGTTGATTTGAGGTGGAATTGAAATCGTGATATGTTATGAGTATGAGTTGTGTGAAATGGATTGAGAGACAAAATAAATGATTAATGAATAATCTATATTGTGTTGGGGTTAAGAACGCGTGAAATGGTTTAATGTGAACAAAAGATGAATGGTATGATATGTAAGGTTGTGAAATTGGATTTTAAGTAGTTTGAAAATGAAAGAAATGTATGTAATTATGTATATGATTGTGTTTATATTTGAGCTGTTTGATTCAAGAATGTTGTGTGTGTTTATAAGAAGCGTAAATTGGTTAGTTAAGAGGCTAAAAGGGTTGGTTCATATGCTTTAATGTAGTATGAAATGTATAAGTCCCAGAATTGAATTAGGCAAAACATACGTTAAATTAACCATTAACGTACGTTACCACTCTAGTAAAATACATTATTCTTGATCTGGAAATGGCTGGAATTCGCTGATGAATAACGTACGGTAGTTTCTTGATAAACATATGTTAATATGGCGCAACAACCTAGTTTTAGCCAGAATAACATACTAATGAATACCTGAAGTGAGATAATGTTCTAGAATGATTCCCTACCCAATAAAACACCTAAAGAAATGTTTGTTTGTGGCATGGCAACGACGAGCTATTAGGGAATTTAGCTGCGAATACAGCATTGTGTTTTTCATGAGCACACCAGTGTAGGCCGAAGGTTCCCCTACACCTCATCGTAACAATACTACGGCTGCACTTACTGAGTATTTTATATACTCACTTTTGTATCTGTTGAATGTTGGGTAGAGTGACAGGTATTAGCGACGGGACTACGTGATCGGCGAGGCTAAGCGGTGCGATACTGAAGAAGGTCGAACCCTTATGTTTTTGGGTTATGTTGTGTGTATGCCTACGTCATTTTAGTATAGACGAAATGTAGTATTATGGCATGCAGACATTTTCCATTGCTTCTTTATTACAAACTCCTTTTCGTGTATTATTAACATTGGTGCTCGTTAATGCGTTTGAAAAACTATTTAACTAGTTTCTCTCACTCTCTCGAATGAATTCATGCATAGTTATCGTATGCATGCACTGAAATTTATACATTAGTACATGCAGGCATGCATGTGTACGATCATGCAAACATTGACAAACATGTATGCATCTATACAGACATGTCTCTGTGTGTGCATTCAGCATAGACATACATTCATACATACATGCGTGCATGCATACACAGAAATCTGTACATGTGAATGCATGGATGCGTACTTGTAGGCATGAATACAAAAATATACATACAACATACATTTATACATGTGACCATGCATGCACAGGCAAGAGTTCACGCATGTATGCATGCGTACTCAAGCACAACTGTATGTATGCGTCGTGTGCACAGACATACACCCACATGCACACATGAAATGCCCACATGCATAAATGAGTGCATGCATGCTTGCATGTGTACGTGCGCACATGCTGACACATATATAAGCATGTATGCAAGTATTTGTATGCACACACATGTATGATTTCATGCTTGTATGTATGCATGACTTTATGTCTATGAATGCATGTGCACCGTACGCATGCAACCGATCACTTATACATGTATTTGTATGCATGCAGGAACATATGTGTGCATGCATGCATGTATTCATGTCTGTGTATGCATGCACGGATCTAAGCATGCACTCATGATTTCATACATCTATACATGCATTTGTATGCATACACACATGAACTTTTCCATGCGTGGTTTCATCATTTTTATAAGACTGTTTGGGTATGCGTGCAAGTACACTTGCATTTATATATGCTTGTCTCTATATGCATGGATGCAGAAATGTTTGAATGTCTGTGTATGCATGTGTTCGATTACGCATACATGCATGGATGCATACACGTGTGGATTCTTGTAAGCAGTTTTTGCATCCATTCGTGCATGTACACATCCATACATACATTTATGAAAGCTTGAGTGTACATATATACATGTACACATGTTTGTATGTCTGAGTATGCATGCATGCATACATGGATGCTTGTTTGTGTATGCCTGCACACGTGGACGCCTATATGAAAGCATGCATTCTTGCTTGTTTGTGTATTTATTCACGTATGTGTATCTATGTGTGCAGGAGTGCACGTGCGTAGGCATGTGTGCATGTTTGTGTATGCATGTATGCATATATGCAAACATAGGATGAATGTTTGCTTGTCTATATTTTCATGCTCCTACGTACGCATATAGGCATAAATATTTGTGTATGCATTCACGTAGGCGCATATGCATGCACGTACATACGCATGCAAGCATACAAGCACGTATGCATGTATGGATATATGCATGTTTGTGTATGTAAAAATGCACGTATGTATGCGTGAATTTCTATGCGTACAAGCACGTACATGCGAATAAATGCATACTTGCATATGTGAATATGTATCCATGCACGCGGGCACACATGAAGTATCTGTGCATGAATGCACTCATGCTTGCATGGATGAATGCATCGTGCATGCATGTTTGTATATGTATATGCTCTTGTATGTTTCTATGGTTGTTTGCCTATGAATGCTCGCACATGTATTTGTGATTTATTTTCATATTCAAACAAATAAATTCATGCAAGGTTTAAATTATGCAATTGTTACTGCATTCATGCAAGGATACAAGCATACATACATGTCCGTGTATGCATACGTGACTTACGTATATATGCATGGATGTAAGTCAGTGTATGCACGCACACACATATGCTTGCATGCATGTCTGTATATTCATGCGCACATGTATGCATAGATGAATGCATGTTTATGTATGCCTATGCACATATACGTATGCGCACATACATGTGAATATACATGTCTGCATAGATATATATCATAAGTGAAAGCATGTACATTCACATGCAGGCATGGATGCATGCATGCTCACATGTATGATTGCATGTATGCACGTACACATGCATTCATATTCGTGTATGAATGCACATACGAACATGTGAATTCTTAGGCGCATGCATGTATGTATATCTGGGGATGTATGCCACATGTACGAACGCATGTATGCATGTCTGGATGCAGGCACACATGTACGAACACATGTGCAAACGTACGCATGGATGCTTGGGTTGATTCATGTCTGTGTATGCATGCACACGTATGAAAGCATGCAAACATGCACACATACTTATCTGTGTATTCATACACACACACAAACATGCATGTTTGAATATTAGTGTTCTCATGAGTGAACGTATGTATGTATGCATGTATGTTTCTGTATTCATGTGCTCACATACATACGTGCATGCTTATTTACGCACTCATGCTCACAATAACATATGCAAGCATGCAAAGATGCATGTCTATATATGGATGCGCACAAGTACTCATGCATGCATCGATGTTTCCATGCAAGGATGAATGTCTGTGTATGCATACGCATAAGTACGCATGCATCCATGCATACATGTATGTATGCATGTGCACACATACGCATACATGTATTTATGTCCATGAATCCGTTTACGAATGTATCCATGCTTGTATGTATTTACACATGTACACATCGATGCATGCTTATATGTTTTGCTTTGTAAGCATGCATGCATGTATGCATGAAAACATGCATTCATATCTGTGAATGCATGTAGGTATGCATGCATACAATTATTCCTTTGTACGTGAGGGCATGCATACACAAACATGTATGCATCAATGTCAATGTATGCATACGTGCGTGACGCAACACATACAATTACGCGTATGTGAGCGCATGAATGCAAAGACAAACATGACTCATGTATGCCTACTAATGTGTATGCCTGCATACATACACATGCATCCGTTCCATTATGCATGCGTCTGTATGGTCATATATACAAATACATACATGTATTTGTTCATGCATACATAGAAATATATCATGTGTACAATCATGCATTCATACACAGATATTCATGCACTTGTACGTGCATATATATATCAAGAAACATGCATGCATGCATGCTTACGTACATGCAGGAATCCATAGACATGCATGCATGCATACGTGCATTTATGCATGTAGACACGAGCATATATTGCATCCATGCGTAGACAGATATGCATATATGTGTACTTTTGCACATGCATGCACTATGCATACATGTATGAAGAAATCCATGCATCCATACAAGCATGCATACATAGAAACGAACACATGACTGCATGCATTTGTATGTACCTGCATGCGTACAAAGACATGCATGCAAGCATGTATGCATGCGTACGTGCGTAGATGCATACATGTATATGTATGTGCACGGACGCACACACGGACAAGAAAGCACGCATCTATGAATACATGTACGCATGTATACAAAAACATGCATGTATGCTTACATGCATACATGCTTGCATCCAAACACAGACATGTATCAATGCTTGCATATGTACATGAGTGCATGCATACAAAGACATGCTTATTTGTGTGAATGCATTCAATCATGCGTATGTGTGCACATGTATACACATATGCATGCATGCATACATACATACATACATACATACATATATACATACACTAAGATCCATGCATGCATCCATGTATACACAAAGATGTATGCATGTTTGCATATGAACTTGCATCTATACGTGTGTGCTTACATTCATGCATAAATGTGTATGTTCTTGTATGTATTCATAGACAATTATACATGCATTGCACATGCGTACAAAAACATGTATACATATATGTGTATAATTGCACGAACATGTGCATATATGGATGTTTTTGTAGCATCCTGAATTTTTTTTTATGAAAACGATTATTGAAAATAGGATTTTTTTTACTGAAATCATAAAAAATAAATCATTAAACTTAGGGATATAAAGGTTGATATTAGGGTTATGTTAAATAACCAAGAAAAAGGGGAAATGGTGAAAATCAGCAAAGAACACGTTGTGGCAGTAAACTATGCATAGTGGCCATGACCACATGTAGTCCACTGGCCACCACGCGTATTAGGCTGATTTTGGAAAAAATATAAGTTTCTCAATCGAGAATAGACAAAACATTCAAGAAACATTTCCAAAGCTCTAGAGAAAGAGCTAGTGAGAGAGAGATGAGTAAAGAGTAAGAGACAGTGAGAAAGGGGAGATTTCAACTGAGAAAATATATTTGAGTAACGAAAGAATATTAGTTCTGAGTCGGGAATCTAGCAGGATATCGAAATCGGTAAGTTTTCTAAGCTTGTATTTGAATATACAACTGGTAAATGATATTGAATGATTACTGGGATTTGTAGTTTGCAATATATTGATGAATCAAGCTGAGAACTAGATGAATTGGTTAACTTGGAGTTGACTTCATCTTCTTTAGTAAGATTGAATATGATTTGGTTAAGATAGAAAGTTGATGAAAGATAGATGAATACTAGCAAGCTTTAATTGGATTCTTGTCTTGTTGATTCACGTTTGATATGAATGAAAATGGTATGTTATTAGCTATATGCCTTACTGTATATAAGGTTGACATATGATTGACATATATACCTTAGTGGATATATGATTGACATAGGGATGACTTTAAGTTGATTATTGAAAAGTATGTAATTGCTTTATATTGAGGAAATGTTGACATGTTGTTGATATAGTTTATACCTGTGTGGTATGTTTTCTGTGTGAGATCTTTATATGCTTTCTTTATTCTATTGCTATGTGCTATGAATGATATAACTGAAACAATGATAAATGTGATCCTGTGCGGTATCTTATAGGCTCTATGTGAGCTGTCTTGTGTTTTGTGCTATGTATTGATACGAATGTCATTCATACATTTACGTGTTGCATAAGCATTAGTGTGACACGATATCTTGTGTGGATAAGGACTTGCAGTGTGTTGTCCTGGACATGTAGTGTGTTGTCCGTATTTAAGAGCTATATGCTCAGAGCTGTGTGCTTAGGCTGTATGCCACTCCTCTACTGTGTGCAATAGAGGAATTCCACTACTGTGTGCTATGGTGGACAATAACCCGTGGTCATCCTGTGTGGATTTGCATTACCATTGGCATTACATACATTTCCATTCATATGATTACAATGCCATAGTATGGGTATCTGTGCGATATAGAACCTATATGCTTCGTTAATTGCTGTGTGCTACTCTGTGTGGATATAGATATGTGTGATCTGGATTGTCGTGTGCTTAAGTAAATGAACTCCTGTGTGGATTAGAGAAATCTATGTGATATAATACTTAGGTGGCTAAAGATGCTTGTGTGGCTATCTTGATTAGTTATGAATAAAAATTTGTGTGCTCCTTCTTGATGAAGTTTCCTGTGTACTATTCTATAAAATGTTGTTGTGTGCTATATTGATGTTCTGTGTGAACAAATGGCTATGTGTATGAGATGGAATTGGTGTGTATGAGATGGAATTGGTATGTATGTAGCTTTGTGCTAGATGCTTTGTGCTCTACATATTAATATTGGATTCTAATGCTGTGTGCTGAATTAAGTGTTTTAACCTGTGTGGTTAGAAATCTTGTGTGAAAGGGTAAGGAAATAGCCTATGTAAATAATGAGATTAAGGTATAAATTGTTGTGCACTAAGTTACCTTAAAACAGGCATTGAATAGGCATTTCCGAGAATTAATATGTCCTCCTACTGATCAGCAGGTCATCGTGTTGGATAATGAATCTGAATAAGAATGAACCTGTGTTTCAATATGGCACGTCGGGCCAGTAGGGAATTTAAGTATGAACACGACCTCGTGTTCATTAGCGCACTAGTGTTAACTGAAAGTTCTCCTGCACTTCATTTAAACTAAAATTACGTTTACACTTACTAATTATTCTTATATACTCGCCCCTTTTATTTGTTTACATGATGTACAGGTATAGGAGGATTACTACGAGGAGGACTCGAGCACGTAGATTACAAACATGGATTGTTTTTGAAAAGATGTTTTAAAGAAGCGTATTTTATTTGTTACATTTCAAATAAATTGACTATATAATTTAGTAACACTTTTCTATATCCATGTTTATGTTGAAAATGATTGGAAATATTAGATAAATGGTTTTACATTTTGGGATTTGAAAATAACTGGAATTTTATTTTTGAGTCTCACATTTAGTGGTATTAGAGCAGGGATTAGATATCCTTAGGAAAGATACATTGTTTTTTAGGTTATAAGTAAGATTTTGCATTGGAAAACAATGATTTTAGTTTTGAAAATCATGAATGGTTTCAGAAAAATCTTCGTGCTTCGATCTCGTGGAATACTCGCATTGTTAAGGTACAACCGTCTATTTAAGTGTAAGTTAAAGATTCTTTGGGAAAAAGATTTGACGGCTAAAGGCCAAGTATATGATTGATAAATATGTTCAGTGAAATGACCTTAAATAGATGTACATACATACCTGGATTGGTTAGTTTAAATGGTATGTGTTCTTAGCCTAAACTACTTTGCGAAAGGCATGAAATGAGTTATGTGCATCAAAGCAGTGTGATATCACTAATGCACATGATTGGTAAACTCTAATCTATGTGATTATGTAAGTTATGATAAAATTAATTGATATTCCCCAACGAAAACTCGAGAGAAAACTATTTGTCAAAAATTTCGACGCAATATCAGTGTAAAAGGCTCTGAAAGAAAAAGACTCAAAACTTGTATTAGGTAAATCTGCAATTGCCTTCCATAATACAAGTGTAGAAAAATGTTCTTATTATGTCGGGTAGTAATCGAAATAAGATTATCCTAATATAGTTAAGTGTGTATAACAAACGATTAAAGTGAAATGATTGAATTCAATCATAAGAAAGTAGAAAAACCATACATATGTGATATGTTCGGGATTGAAACATATGAACATGATGATGTAAATGATAAAGAATGATTGAGTGATCATTGTGTTAGTACCTGACATGAATTCATGTCTGACAAATTGATTTCAAGTTAACTTAAATTGTTTATTCAAGTGTGTTGGCATGCCTTCATATCGAACTTATGCTTAGACAAAAGAGAAAATATTATGTAACCTCTTTTGTTACTATGGTATGACAGTCGTACCATGGATTGATGAAAATGGATTACAAGTAACTTCATAAATAAAGTCAAAATGATTTCAAATGCATGAGCTTGTGCGGAATATTTAAATGATAAAGATACGGTAGATGTGTTTCCTAACATAAACCGGTCGAGAAAATTAAATTATTGAATTGAGGAATGTCTTCTAGAGACATAAGCAAAAATGTTAAAGAGAAAAACCATTCAAAAGAAAGGATCTAAGTAGATCGATATGCGATGTTTTCGCAAGCTACTATGAGAATCATGATGTTGCGTTGTTGTTGCAAGAGATTATAAGATTATGGTATTCTAGGGAGCATAATATAAGACTGAGAAGTATGAAATAAGTTAAATTTGAAGTCAGAGTTTATGCTGAAGAGGTTATTATCGTATTGAGAGAGAGTATTCGATAAAGGAAAAATAGAAATGCTTGAGTATTTAAGAATTTTGATGTGAAATTCTTGAGGTTTGCTATTGTTCGTCTCTTTTCTTTAACGTAATACCAAGAGTATATAGTAGTTATGGAAATAATTGTTGGTTTCCTGAATCCTTTTTCTTGACCAAGGTAGAACAGTTCGTTTAATTTTTGTATTCTTCCCGTGTATACATATTCATTTTCTTGTTATCTACCTTGGGTTGGCATTACTGATAGAGTAGAGAGCATGAACATAGAGAAATATATGAGAGATAATTGAGCAAATGTTTGAGAGAGATATGATGAGGAAAACATGATTGTATTTCTATTATGGATTATGAATCTCTATGATAAATAGGATGTGAGCTTGGTTTGAAAAGAGAGACCTTGGTTTTGATGAGTCAGAGTGAAATTGGAATGTGCTATACTTGTGAGAAGTAATTACTTATTCTACAGCATATATATATTGGCAGATATTTTAGTTGTGAGTGAAACCACTATTGGCAAGCATATCCTTATGTTATGGCAGTAAACTACGCACAATGGATACGACCACACGTTGTCCATTGACCACCACGCGTACTAGTGTGATTTTGGAAAAAATATATAAGTTTCTCGATCGAGGATAGACAGAACATTCAAGAAACATTTCCAAAGCTCCATAGAAAGAGCTAGTTAGAGAGAGATGAGTAAAGAGTATGTTTGAATATGATTTGGTTAAGATAGAACGTTGATGCAAGATAGATGAATACTAGCAAGCTTTAATTGGATTCTTGTCTTGTTGATTCACGTTTGGTATGAATGAAAATGGTATGTTATTAGTTATATGCCTTAATGGATATAAGGTTGACATATGATTAACATATATACCTTAGTGGATACATGATTGACATAGGGATGACTTTAAGTTGATTATTGAAAAGTATGAAATTGCTTTATATTGAGGAAATGTTGAAATGTTGTTGTTATAGTTTATACCTGTGTGGTATGTTTTTTCTGTGTAAGATCTTTATATGCATTCTTTATTCTATTGCTACGTGCTATGAATGATATAATTGAAAGCATGATAAATGTGATCCTGTGAAGGTACAGGAGGATTACTAAGAGGAGGACTCGAGCACGTAGATTACAAAAATGGATTGCTTTGGAAAAGATGTTTTAAAGAAGTGTATTTTATTTGTTACATTTCAAATAAAATAACTGTATTGTTTAATAACTCTTTTCTATATCCATGTTGATGTTGAAAATGATTGGAAATATTAGATAAATGGTTTTATATTTTGGGATTTGAAAATAACTGGAATTTTATTTTTGAGTCTCATAGTTTGCATGCATGGGTACACAGATATGCATGCATGCTTGAGTATTTGCATGCATCGATACACAAATAAGCATGCTTGTATGCATCATGTATGCAAACGTGCATGTATACAAACATAGACATTGATTTATGTATGCATGCATGCGTACGTATGTGCATGCAAACACATACATGGATACGTGCATAGATGCTGGCATATGTGAGCGCTTGCATACACAGATATGCATACATACATGCATGCACGTGTACGTGTGCACACACATACAAAGACATACATATATGCATGCATGCAACCACAGACATGGATACATGCTTTCAAGCACACAGGTGTGCACATCTATGCATAGACATGTATACATGGATGCATGCGTATGTGTGCCCCTACGTACACCGACATGGGTACATACAAAAATGCATGCATCCATAAGCACATGCATTCAGTGACATGTATATATGCATGCATGAGCACATACCTGCATGCCTACACAAATACAAAGACATACGTACATACATGTCATCATGCACAAAAGCATGCCTACATACATACAAAGAAATGCACACTTACATGCACACATGAAGGCTTGTATGCATACGTGCGTGTATGCATATGTAACATGGAAACAAGGTATGCATTTACAGACTTGTAACACATACATGTATGCATGTGTACATGCACAAATGTATTAACTGAAATGCATACATACATCCATGCATGCATTCATAAATATGCATACATTCCTACAAGCATATATATATATGCACGTATGCATACACAAACATGCATACGTGTATGCATGCACACATACATACACACATGGATACACATGCATTTCTAAGTATGAAAACATTTCTATGAATGCATGGACACATGCATACTGTTGTTGCAGGGATGAATGTGTGTACTTTTATATGTATGCTTATTTACGAATGAACATATACATATGCATGTTTGCATTCATTTCTTTGTAAGCATTTATACCTATCTGTATGTGTGCATATCTGTGCATGCACGCATGAATGCTGGCGTGGGTGCATGTTTGTATATGAATGCACACACTTACGCATTAAGGTGCATACATGCAATTCTGTGTATCAGTATGCAGAAATGTATATGTTTTGTTTTCTATGTGTTTAAAACTTAATGGCAGCAAAAAATCAAAACAAAAACACATAGATTTCCATAGAAGATCACACCAAAACAATTTTATCAACATATTATGGAAAAATATGGAAGTCTAGTTAATAAAATTCAAGACTTTAATTGAAAAGATCGAGTTCACTTCTTACTTATGTAGGTTGTGTATATGGTTTCCAAGAACTTAACTATGACCCCAAAGTACTCTAGGACTACCTTCTTTCACCGCTTTAAGGACCCTTAGTGTTGTCCCTCTACAAAATTAACACACATATCAAAATATATGTGTACTAGCACAAAGGTATAATTGAATTCACCTTATTTTTTGTCCTTGAATGGATAACTCGTGGAATGGAAAGCACAAAGGGTTTGATCAATGTAAGCACCCATAAATTTCTTATTCTCTTGGATAAAATATGAAGAAATCAAAATCTTGATTTCTTGTGTGTGGGTTTCGACCTGGAGGAGGAAAGGAAGAAAAGAAGAGTGAACTAGGGTTTTAATAAAGTGTCCTTTCTCTTTTATCTCTTTTTGGCCGAATGGCCTTGTAGAATTATGAAACATCCCATTTTAGGTAGCTTATAATCACTGTATTATAGATTTATTTATCCTTTTTCTTCTATACATGTTTTCATTTTTTCAATAAGCAATTTTGTATTTGTATTTATTTAATCATATTAATCAATATATTTAGATTACAGCGTAAACTAGTCAGAATATAGATCGTTTTAGTCAACACACCCATGGCTTAAGCCTTGTGCTGAACTAATATGCCCTTTATTTTGTACAATATAATGCTAGTACATTTAAGTAGAAGTTGTTCTTCACAACTGTAGCCTGTCTTATACCCAACCAAAAATCTTCCTATAAGCATTATAATCATATCAAGGTTCTTAGGCAGTATCAACCTATTTATCCTTTATTTTGTGCAATAAAACTTAAAACCTCATAGGCTCGACTCTGACGAAGAGAGAGAAAATAATCCAGGAGAATTAGTCAACCCACCTGTATAATCTGTAAGCCTATCTAAACTCATTACTTGATCTTAAAACAAAAATTATAGTTGGTTAGTTTTAGGCTTAGCGAGTAATCTTTTAATTCAATTATCATATGCAAACAATATCTCATAATATTTTCTTGTCACAATCATGTCATCAATAATCATGATTGTATCTGTACTATATCATTCATAGAAAAATATGAATCCTGCCTGTGCAGTCGAAGTTGTCAACCTGTACAACCAAAGTTGTGATCCTTTACAGCCGTAGCTGTTAACTTGTACAACCGTAGCTGTGATCAATGCTGAGATCTTGTACAGCCAAAGCTGTGATCCTGTACGACCAAAGTTGTTAATTTGTAACCACTGTATGTATATTTCATATATATAGATCACACATATACAACGTTCACATACCTCTTCACTTTTCATATCCTGTACCTGGTCACTTTCCTTTTTCATATTTTCATATCCTGCACCTGTTTCCCTTTCATTTTCATAGTCGTATACTATTTACTTTCTTTCAATCAGTTAAGATCATATCTATCCATTTTCACTTATACATTATTCATTCTCAAATATCCATAATACAAATAAATCGTAACAGGTACTTAAAGTGAGTAGATTACTCACCTGCTATCAGAAGTACTCGTACCTCTGTGTACTCTGGTCCAACTTTGACCGTCTAGCCTTTTATCTTATAAAAACATATACGAAACTTTCTATAAACTCCAATACCACAATAATTTACTATACACGCTTCTATTCATATTCTATTTACTTTCTATCTCAATATTCTCTTTCAATTCTTACTCTAAACTAACTTTTCTATTTTTCTCATATACGAAAAATTTGCAAATACTTAATGTTTTCTCCGAATTTTTGAGTTTCAATTATTACGGAAGATTCTTGACTCGATTATTCGATCAATTCAATATTCGACCGTGCCATGTAAACACGCTCTGTGCCAATTCTTTATTTTCCACGTGTCGCCCCATATTTGAATGTTTCGGGCACTCAGCACTCTAGCATCCCTGTGTTAACCTTGGCACGACAGTGCCCATCTTTAGGAGCACATTCATGTTGATTTTTGAGCATGATCGTGCTCTTCATTGTCCAAGCAACATGCCCCACGTATTAACAGGATGATTTGAATGGATAACTCTTAACTTGTTCATGATATTCCTATTTAACTTATGGTTTACCTCTTTTCTTTATTAAATTCCCTAATTATCTCCTAATCATCATAATCATTTTTCTTATTTTAATTAACATTAGGGTTTCAGGATGAGAATGTTGCAAATCATCCTCCTTAAAGAATTTCGTCCTTAAAATTCACTCTTATCTATGTTTTAGCTACTTCATTCTGTTCATCGTCTTTTTTAAACTTTAACCATTGAAATCGGTTTGGTTCTTGCTATTTCATTCTATGATCTACATTCTATACAGATTGTTTTTATAGGTTCAGTTTTCTCTAATCTGTATTTCTGACTCTGGTATAATGTCGCAACCAAAATTTACTTATCATTTTTCAAATAAACACAAAAATTTGCAAGCATTTTTCTTTTAAAATAAAATAAATAAAAAAGATGAAAATACATGCATTCATTTCAAACTTCATCCAAAGCTAAGTTATATACAAATCAAAATATAAACATGTAGAAGCTATGGTAACAGGTTTAAAAACCAATGCATAAATAACAACTGTCTATA
The DNA here is from genome assembly GCA_948193385.1 of Breynia disticha f. nivosa. Lineage (NCBI taxonomy): Eukaryota > Viridiplantae > Streptophyta > Magnoliopsida > Malpighiales > Phyllanthaceae > Breynia > Breynia disticha. Next base: position 22,983 of record CANYCX012679269.1, read on the forward strand.
TATATAAAGAGTACAAAATACAAAATGTACAAAGTCCCAAAATACTAGGAGCAAAAAAACGATACTCATATCGCCCCACTCACAATCCACCGCAAATCAGAGTCTTGCAGCTAAATCAATGCTCTGCACCACAACACAATTTCACACACACACGTGAGTAAGTTAGTTACTCAGTAAGTGCATTACATACACTTACCAAAGTAGTTAATACATAAGTATTAATTTCTTATTATGTTTTATGTATATTATGCGATAGGGAAGTCATCTTTATTTAATCTCTATTCAATATGTTCTAATTTTTAGTTTAAGTTTTGTTTAGGAAGTTTTTCAAGTAGCACGATCATTCCAGATGAGCACGAGGGTTGTGCTAATCATCTTGAAGAACTGTTGCTGACATGAGCTCTTGGGTCTAAAATTGATCCTGGCATGGTGGGCATACCGACCTACGGTTTTGAACATTTCACATCCATGTTAATGCAAACAAGGCAAAAATCAAGTTCACAAAAGCCATACCATAACCATTAAATTTTTGCTACCATAAACACAGTAATTCTACTCCATATTAGCACATCATCAACCAATATTCATTCGTTAATTTCAAATATAGCCATACCATACATGCTTTAAAGCCATATCATACATTCTATCAATCACTCACTGAATCCATCTCAACATCCATATCAAATACCAATTACTGCAATTAAAAAATATAAACTTAAACATTCAAGCATCCATACAATTTCCAAGGCAACAAGAGTACTCAAAAGAAGTATGAATATCCTCGGTCCGGCATCGAGCTTCCGCCTGGAAGATCCTCGGTCCAGCCGGCATCAGGCTCTCGCTTAGAAAGTAACTAAGGCCCAACCTGGAATCAAAATGTCACTTAGAATCATTCTCAGCCTTATGCAACACATTAATCATATGCAATTCATAATGACCATCACATGTCAAATCAAATGCATACTCATACTTTTCATAACTCATAGTTCATAAGAACATAGCATAGATCATCATAGCATAATCCACCACATCAAAGGCATAATCAGCAAATATCATAAGAACATAATATAGTTCATAATCAAAGGCATAATCATGCCACCATACATTTTTTCATGCTATATACGTACACTCATCATAGGCTAAATAAGAAGCCACATATATTTAAGTTGTATTTGCATCTAATCAATAAGATAATGTTTATTCTTTCATTCAAAACATCCTCATATAAAATCATAACTCATTTTTGCACACATTACTTGCCAACATTATCATCTTCAAACCACATATGTTATACTTACATTCATAATATCACACAATCATGGAAAACATATAGCATCACAAGCAACCTCACATTAAGCCACATATCTCATTCAAACTCACCCACTCATGAGAGCATATCATATCAAATTCGTATAAACATAAAAAATCACAACAATATCATCAAAGTCCATTTATGAATCCTATGATACTACCATTTCCACAAATGTGCATTTATCATGTATGTTTAACCATAGAGATGCAAGACATACAATGAGAAGTGTAAATGGCACTTA